>SNQJ01S0213722.1:2682-14038 GCA_010110895.2 Picea sitchensis | reverse complement strand
TGGCCCCATGTGACACTGCCAAGGGGGCGCGCACACAGTCTAAGGGGTTAGGCCCTATTTTTATACAAAAAGTGGGTTTTTTTCCATAGTTTAGTGGATTTTAATTGATTTTATGCCTGTAACTAATGTATTTTATCCATTTTGGGGAGATATTGGGCATTTTTGGAGACCAAATTTTGGGAGGGAGTTGGGGATGGATAACCAACTTCAGATCTATAAAACCAGGCCTGTTTGAGGCCATGGAGGACAGTTAGAGAAGATTTATGCTGAAGGGAATCCAAGCCAAAGCCAATTTTATGCAGGGAAGCTGTTGAGGAGAAGACGCTTGCGAGCCATTTCTGGGAGCTCCGATCATCCGTTTTGCGTGCCGTTTCTTTTGCTGGGTTCTAGAGATCTGGAAGAACATGACCAAATCATTCTTGTAGTAAATTGGCACTGTTGCAATGTACTTTTGAGATTTTTAATAGAAATAAGGAAGCCTCCCCCACAGAGACAAAGGCCCGGAGACGTAGGCAACGTTGTGCCAAACTCTATTACCAATTCTCTTGTTATGGTTTTCTTTTTATTACTTCATTTCATATCTACATATATGTATATGGCTGTCATAATTCCTCTCTTTTACTCATTCTTTCATTAAGCTTCTTAAAAGGGTTAATTAACACATGCAATTAAAAAATCAACCACAGTCATTAAAAGATCCTACGGATCATCTAGCATTGGCATCTAAAACAATGTCAACATAAGATTTATGGCATCAAATGTATGGACATGTTAATCACAATGATTTAATATTACTGCAAAAGAAATCAATGGTTGAAGGTCTTCCAATTATGAAGAATGATCATATTGAATGTGAAGCATGTGCACTTGGTAAGCATCATAGAGAGGAATTTCCCATACATAAAGAGAAAAAACAATCTAAAATACTTGAATCAATTCACAAGATGTATGTAGACCTATGCAAACTAGATCACTTGGTGGTGCTTCGTACTTTCTTATTTTTGTTGATGATAGATCTAGGTATACTTGGGTCTATTTCATAAGAAGGAAGAGTGATGTATTTGAGTACTTTAATGAATTCATAACTATGGTTGAAAAAGAGACATGCAAATGCATTAAAATTCTCAAGTCTCATCAAGGTCAATATACATTAGGAGCGTCTAAAAATTATTGTAAATGATATGGGATCCAACAATAATTTACAATACCTCATAAACCTCAACAAAATGGGGTTGCAGAGAGGAAAAACAAAACATTGGTGGAATGTGCTCGTAGTATGCTACAAGGTTAAAACATTTCTAATGGTTTTTGGGATGAAGGCATTAATAAGGCTGTTTATTTAAAAAATATGAGTCCAAGTAAGAGATTAGATTTTCAAACTCTTTTTGAATTTTTTCAAAATCCTTTTGAAATGTTTGGATGCAAGGCCTTTGCACATATTCCTAAAGATGAGAGAATAAAACTTGATGCAAAATCAATTAAGTGCATATTTATTGGCTACTATCCTAATAAAAAATCATACAAGTTGTTTGATCCGAGTTCACATAAATTGTTTGCAAGTAAAGATGTGGTATTTCATGAGAATGTAGATAAAATTGATAAAATGAATGATACTGGTATATGGCATATTTTTAGAGACAATGATAATTATGTCAAAATAGAAGCAGTTGTTAAACATGATCAGAACATGAACAAGAACATGGTCAACAACAAGATGAAAACAACATGAACACTTCAAGCAATCATGATACATCAAGTGGAGAAGAGTCACCACAAAGAAGAGAGATGGAAGCAGTGAAGGACCAAGGAGGTCATCACAACAAACTCAACCACCTTTAAGGTATAAAGATTATGCATTGATGTCCCATGCAATGAATGTTGTAGAACCTATAAACTATGAACAAACTAAAGAACATGATTAATGGAGAAATGCAATGATTGAAGAATATGAATCTCTATGAAGAATCAAACATGGGAATTAATAAAACTGCTTGAAAACAAAGTCCCTATAGGAAACAAATGGTTGTACAAATCTAAATTTAATTGCATTAGCTACAAAACATAAATGGAAAATACACGAGTTAGATGCCAAATCTGCTTTTCTTAATGGTGAGTTAAAATAAGAGATTTATTTGGTTCAACTAAAAGGTTTGTAAAGAAGGGACATGAGCATATTGTTGTTAAGGAAAGCCTTATATGGTTTGAAGAAAGCACAAAGATCGTGGTATATAAAGATTGATTCTTTCTTTTTTCACAAAGGTTTTGTGAAAAGCAAAAGTGATCCTAACTTGTATGCTAAGAAAGATAAAAATAAATAAATGTTTCTTTGATATGTTTATATGTGGATGATAATCAAAAGAAATGTTGCAAAAAAGACCAACAAGCATAAGTGTGATAATTAAAGTGGTACAAATTGGCACATAATGTAGTGTATCCTGCAAGATCAAAGCACATAGAGTTACAACACCACTTTGTGAGAGAGAAGATTGAGTCAAAGGAAATTGATTTGATTTATTGTAATACAAGTGACAATGTGGCTCATATATTTACTAAGCCTCTTGGAGAAGATCAAATTTGAAATTTTTAGAAACAAGTTAGGTGTTTAGAAAATCCATTTTTTCATTAAGAAAAAATGTTGGAATAATGTCTACATTAAGAGATTTGAAATAATATAAAAATTAGAATTTATTATTGAGTTGTTGTGTCTTTCTCAAGTTTAGTTTATATCCCATTTTTTAACTTTACCAAATACAATTATACTGCAATTATATTATAAACAGTTTAGATGAGATTGGTCAAATGTTAAATAGGTTACGTGACTTCAAGAATAAGTAAAATACAAAAAAAACGTTTTAAGTCCCAATCACTATTAAGGAAACGTATGTGTACATCGGCCGTAACCGATAACTTGTCCACAATTTTTCTACGCAAGAGGAGATAAATATTTTCTGCTTTAGTTTTCAACACAATTTTTCTACGCGAGAGGAGATAACATTTTTTTCTTTAGTTTTCAACCCATTTTTTTCTACGCGAGAGGAGATAACAGTTTCTGCTTTAGTTTTCAAGTCAATGCTGTGACTCAAATCAATGAAACAAGTTGTTAGGTTGATAATGACATTGAATTGAAAAGTGAAATGGGTGGGTAATCTTTTTCTACCCGAAAATAGAAATCTTCAACGGTCTACTTAGAAGTGCGCCGTCCCTGGGATGGAATTTCATGCGCGCCGTCTCTGTAGAGGGATGTCGTGTCGAAAGAGGAGTCCTCTTGTCGAGACTTGAATTTGAATTGGATTTCAAATATATTCATTCGATTCTTCGGCATCAAGCGGTTATAGAATAGTTTAGCATTAACCGTCCGACACTAACACGTTCAGCATCGACTAGCGCGCCCGCCGCCCCAACGTAACGGCCTTTACAAACATGCACGTATTAGCCACGGGATTGAACAGGTTACAGGCGGGTCAATAACCTCGTGTAGCCATCGAACTTTATTCAAAGTTAGTTAAACGATTGGGGGCACAGCCGGCCTCCCAAGTAGGGTCCGCTCTCCTCCCGTCCCTGTTTAGAGTCATAAACTAACAATCAACACTGGCCAAGGGATAAGGCGGCGAATAAACTATCTACTCTTCCTATTCTTCTTACAAGTATTCGCATTCCTTCGCATATTTCCCAGTAGAAGCCTTCCAACTATCAGAGTTCTCGGTTTCCCATGCCGAGTGACTATCTCTTTTCTGCCAATCCATCAGATATCATATCGCTTGTGTTAACAGAGCTTCGATCTGATATCATATCGTTTGTCTGCTAAAACTGAGCATTATGATGAAGAGCCCTATAATGGCTATCCTGATTATGATCTCGTTCCTGCTCATTGCAGGCCGTAGCAACGGCGAGTTTCTCATTAAGAATAGCTTGTTGATAGCCCCCGATAATCCGTCTGACTTTGATCCCATTCGCAATGCCCTTGTCGACGATGGCTCCTGCTTACAGACTGCTGACTGTCATGTGGAGAAGGACGCGGTGCAGTGGCATGAAGAGATAAGCCCGTCGTCGGTAAAGAGTGTCACCAACGAAAACACTCAAAAGACCAAGACACCCCAATCGCCTGCGGATTCGGCCAGCAAAGCCGAGGCTGATTTCAATTTACTACCGAAGAGCAAAGTAACACTGTCCGAACCCAGTCCTACAGTAAATTCCTTGGTAACCGAACAAGGGCTCTCTACATCCAGTAATAGCCTTGGGGTCGTTCACATGCGGATGATCCGGCCTAAATCTCAAACACTAAATGCCCACATCCTCAAATCCTATCACAGCCATGGAGATGATCAAGTGCAGCAAAAAGAGAGCAATAAGCGCAAGCTGTCTTCTTCTCCAAGCCCAGGGAAAGGCCATCCAGGTGGAGTCGGGCTGTCAAATTAATACACAATATTAGAATTCTTTTTTCTGCCGGTTAATTTTCTGCTTCTATTGAATTCAGTAGCGTATTTTTTACTTACAGATTTGATCTTAATCACATATTTTTTATTTACAGCTTTGATCTGAATGATCTTAAATATTTCTTACCCTGTTATCTAATGTTTTTCTATTATGAAAGCATCTATTAATATTAGGGTTTTAATTTAAGTGTGTTTTTTTATTATCTGAAAGAATTTTTTAATATTAGGGTTTTAATATAAGGGTTTATCTTTTCTGTTGATATCTTAAATATTTCTTACCCTGTAATGTAATGTTTTTTTATTATATGAAAACATCTTTTAATATTAGGGTTTTAATATAAGTGTGGCTTTTTATTATCTGTAAACATTTTTTAATATTAGGGTTTTAATATAAGTGTGGCTTTTTATTATCTGTAAACATTTTTTTAATAGACATTTTTTAATATTAGGGTTTATAATATTTTTTAATATTAGAGATATTTTTTTAATATTAAAGTTTTAATATAAGGGTTTATAATATGAACAAGATCTTTAATTTTCTTGACTGTAAATTAAATATAAATAGTTTTTTTAGAGTTAGAATTTTTAAATATATAAGATTTTAAATTTCCTTACTTACAAAATAAAAGTAAATATAAATATTTTCTAAATTTATTAGTTTTTTTATTCTATAGTTTTAAAATCTGTTAGTTTTTAAATTTAAGAATAGGAAAATTTATTAGTTTTTTTATTCTATAGTTTTAAAATCTGTTAGTTTTTAAATTTAAGAGTAGGAGTGGTGGTAAGTTTCCTGCGACTAGCGATGATGTGGAGGTGGTCAATACATAAGAATTCAGTAAGGTGATAAGATTTATGATAGGGAGAGTGGTACAACTACAGATGGAGATTGTGCAGCCGTTGAATTATCACATGAAATAGAAAGTTTGATTCCCGGCATTTCCAAGCTTCAAGTATTTTCATGTATTGCGCGATCCAAGAGGAACCACTTTCAATTTGTTACCATTAAATGCGATGCGATGGACCGCTGCAGAGGACGGAGGAAATATTCCTAGTTGAAGCTGCGGAGGACCGCTGCAGAGGACGGAGGACCAGTCCTAATTGAAGCTGCGGAGGACCGCTGTAGAGGACGGAGGAAATATTCCTTGCAAGGACGATATTGGTCTGCTGCGAATTCTCGTTGTATGTCCATCGAAGGGATTTCGATCCGTATTGCTGGGTTTTCCAATATCAAGAATTATTTAAAATCTCTGTGGTAAGAAAAAGGGACATAATTGGTCTCAGACTTGTGTTATCAATGCATCTCACGGGTCTGTGGGTGGTGTGATACCCGTCAGTTTCGGTATTATCACACTCAGCAAGGAGGGGCGAAAACCAGTGACTAGTAGTTGATCACGTTTTCTTTTGGTACGCTACCCGTGGAAGGAAAGTGGTGGCGAATCACTTATTTTGTGAGCTCCAGGTAGATTCATAAAGGTAAAGGCATAGTCTATTTTCAAAATCTTTTGAAAGCACAAGATATATTTTATTAAAGAATAGTTTTTAAAAGTGAGGTTGATGGTTGTTTTAAGTAAAAAGTTTTAAGGTTTATATAAATATATTATATATATTTTGGGTTTAAATCTTTTAACTAATATTTTTTGGGTTTAATTTTGAATTTTAAGATTGGTTCTTCGAGAGTTTGGCATATGTCTTGATTGCATGTAAATTGACATATATTTGTAAGACTTGGATAGTCATGCGACTTCAGGTCACCTATGAAAAGTTTAGAAGTAGATTTAGGTAGATTGAATATGTGGGGGGCATGTATGTTGAGTTAATTTTAACCCGGTAAAAGAGTAAATGAGTTAAATCTATTTTTAGGTCAAACCATGTGGTTTTTCAGGTCCATGTGTTTTAGGTATATTGTGGTATTGTGTCCATGGATTTGCATGTAATGAAGCATATAAAAGGCTTGGTGAAATCCATTGTAAATGAGTCTCGAGGTAAGAGGTGAAGGCTTACTTGGACACCTTGGTCGGATTTGGTCAAGGTTGTTCAAATGCAAAGTTCCAGGTGGAGCAGTGTATCCAGTTTAGAAAGGTGGGTCTATAGAAAGGATGATGTGTTGGAAGGTCAATAAGTGTTTGGGAATATATGATGAAGGTAAGTTCATATCCATGGAACTTGGAAAGTATTGCAAAGAAGTTGGGATAGAATAAGGATGTTTAATAATGACAAGTTGCAACAATAGTTGTGGACAAAAGCGGTTGTGCTATCTGGTAACTCGGTCACCATTGGTTGCAAAAGACAGGAAGAGTCACGAAGAGGTATGAACATGTCATCTCGTAATTACTCAAATGTGAAATTATTCGGTTGTGATGCTTATGGTTTTTTATTAGCTTTCTAAGTAGGACCCAGATCAAACAGGTAGATCTTTGATATAGTGATGATGTTAAGGGGTGCATACTGTGGGATCTTACTACCAACATAACCATCATGGACAAAGATGTAGTGKTTGATGTATCTCTTTTTATAAAATCAAACATAGTAAAAGATGAAAGGTTCATAGCATGATTGGTAGAAGAAAGGTATTCGGAAAGTATTGATTTCCATGAAAGTTTCTCACCAATTGTTAAAAGCTTGTTTCTTTTCATGTTGTGTTAGCATTGGTTGTGGTAGTACAACTAGATGTTAAAATTGTTTTACATGGAGTTTTTTGGATAAGGAAATCATTGTATGGTCTTAAGCATGCTAGGAAAATGGTACAAGATGTTTGATTCCTTCATGGTGATCCAAATTTTATAGGAAGTGAGTATAACCATTGTGTTTATGGTATATTCATTATCTTGGTGTTATATGGTATGCTTGTTGCAAGCACAAACATGGTTGAGATCAACAAGTTGGCTCAATTCGTTGGTTAGAATGTTTGTTATGAAGGATCTGGGAGCAACAAAATAAATGTTGGGCATGGAAATAAAGAAAGACAAGAAATATGGTAAGCTTGGTTATCACAATAGAGGTATGTGATGAAGATACTTAGAAAATTCGGTATGAATAATATGAAACCGGTACAATCCCTTTGACTTTCCATTGTAAGTTTTTCTTCAGGTTTATGTCCTAATTGATGAAGAAGAAAAGGGTTATATGTCTCGAGTATTATATGTTAGTAGGAAGTTTGTTGATTGCTATGCGGAAATGGTCAACATTTCACCTATCAACATTTCACATGCAGTTGGTGTTGTCAGTAGATACATGAAAACATCCGGTCAAGAGTATGGAAATGGGTGCTTCAAACATAAAAGCACAAGTATCACCCAGAGTGGTTGCAGTGATTTGGTCTATGGTTATGATTCATGAGATTTGGACAAGCTCATTGGTTTATTAGATAGGTTACTGTTGGAGACAGAATGGTCCATGCTGGAGTAAATCATGCAGGCAAGTTCACGTAACGTTATTGTGAGATAAGTTGTGAAGCTGTGATGGTGTTTGTCTTGCAGAAAATGTGATGAAATAATTAAGGGCATGATATATCAGGTAATTAAGGTGGAGATTGTTGGCAACATGCCAACTAATTTTCTGATGTGGTGACATGCACATGCATGCAACTATGTTAATGCGCATGCATGCAATGTGTTTATGAATTGTTTGTGTAACTATGTGATCTATTCATGATAAATTCTCTAACAATTAATATCTACAATTTCATTTATACTTTCAAATTTCTAGCCATTTTCTAAACAAAATTGATAAAAAAATGCAACCAAAATAGTTAAAAAAAATCTAATATTTATGTTTATTATGAATCACTAGTTACAGACCATGCAACCCTAATTACAAGCTTCCAGCCAGCTAGCAATCGATGGGTAAATTGTATCCCCTATTAATGGTCACACTCGCTTCAATCCAATTCTTCACGCGGGTTAGCTAAAGCTTCGCAAACGTGAAATGTATTACAATTGTCTCGCAGTCAGGCTTCCGCGGCGAAGACGACGTTCAGCTTTGAGGTACTTCCTCTAAGCTCGAGTGATCAATCCGGGAACCCTAGTTCCCGTCCTCATCCGCCTTACAACCCAAAATCCCTAGTTCATGACAACGCCCAATACCAGGTATACGGCAATACTTTTCAAAATGACCATTTTGGTGCGGATCCACGTGGGGAATTCTGATTCAGTTGCAGGTCTGCTTGATGCACAGATTTTGATCCGACTAACAACACGTCAAACCTTCTTTCAGTACTTACCCATCAACGGGTTGATACCATCCTACTCATCCATGTAAGGATGAGTTGGTTATTTAAGCCTCGTGTAAGGATGAGTTGGTTATTTAAGCCTCGTGTAAGGATGAGTTGGTCTATTGATTCAAGCCTCATGTAAGGATGCGTTGGTCGATTGATTCAGAGGCTTGTGGAAAGATGAGTTAGTTGATTGATTCAGATGTAAGATGAGTTGGTTGATTGATTCAGAGGTTTGAGTGTTTGCTCTTAGTGTAACACACAAACAACAATTAGCTAACAATGCCAAACAATTAACCTCTTATTTTTTAGTTAAAAAATGTAATTGATTAAAAACACTTAACAATTAGTTAACAATGTCAAACAATTAACTTCTTATTTTTTAGTTAAAAAATGTAATTGATTGAAAACACCTAACACCCAAAGAATTCTTTGAAATGGACAAGGATGATACACCATCAAGGATTCTTTGAGATGCATAAGGATAATACACTATCATATATCATAGCCCTGTATGTTATCAATTTTGAATCTGGAATCTAGTGAACAGATACCAATGTTGTTTACACAGAACTCCCATAATGAAGAAAACATATATTTCTCATTGTTATTAAATAGTAGAAGTGCTAACATTGTTTATGAATACAATATCAACTACCAAGCTCTATTACATCGTTCCGGACACTTGATAAGAGCTAAAGAATATCCACCTTTCAATTTAAAACTCACTACAATGACAATGGTTATAATATCATACTCTCCCACGTATTGCGGTTGTCACCAAGTGACCATGAATGTGAGAAAGGAATATTAAAGAATATATCTAGCAATATTAAAGATGTTGCTTCGATATCATACCACTCTAGCATTAATTAAGAGTAGAGGTTCTTTTCCTAGTGGCGGCATTTCAGTTCTTTTCTTCTAGAGGTGGCTGGATTGCTTTACCCTTCTCTGATGAGCTTGTCAGGGCATCCGGGATGCTGCCTTCAACCACATAATAGATACCCAAAGTTGCTGTGTTCAACGAGCCCTCATCTCACTTTCGGTTTTGGGAGAAAACAAGAGAGCTCCGAGCTCAACAAAGGAACTATGGCCTATTCTCTTCACACCTGAGACCTTCCAACAAATGCACCTATGCCTGAAGCAACCATCACGAAATTGGGTATCCAATGGTGCGAGCATAGGTGTGGTATGAGAGTGACAAAGGTAAGGATGATGGCCAAGTGCAAGCCACTCCTCCACAGCAGTAGAAACCTCCAAGCAATTCCTTCGCAAAATCCGCCACAAAACCGGGTATCCAATGGTGCAAGAAGAAATGTGGTATGAACGTGAAAAGGTAAGGATTATGGCCAAGTGTAGGTCGCTCCTCCATCAACCTCCAGTGTAAGGATTATGGCCAAGTGTAAGTCGCTCCTCAGTCAATGTGGTATGAACGTGAAAAGGTAAGGATTATGGAAACCTCCAATTCCTTCACATCTATTGCCGGACATCAACCTCAACTAAATGGTGTAGGCGGCATGTGTGAATTCCCAACGGCCTCCATAATTGAAAACAACTATTGGTCGGGCACAAACATATCCCAACGAACTCAATAAACTTACTAGCTGAAAATTAAGCGTAGAATTAGAAGTTTTAGGAAAACAATTGCAAGAGACAATTCGGGCCATTGATCTCAACTACGTTTTGACTGTTGTATTTCACAAAATATTAAGGGAATTGATTTTTGGGTATGAATTAAAAATCATCTCTCTTAAATGGCAATGAAATCGAACTATGGACAAATGTTGGCAAAGCAACGAACAACAACGCTTGTTTGAGGATTTATTGTAATGGAAGTACTCACATTAATTTATAACCCCAAAAAAACTAAACCATAAACCATAACACAGTATAGTGAATTCACATAATAATTAATTCAAAATAAATATTTACGCCGAAAGGCATATACCTATTGACAATGGGCACAATTAATCAGCTTTTAATCATAAATTTCAATCTTAGGGTTGGCAATTGAAGACGCTGGCATATTCTTGGTCGTCCTCTCTAATCAATGGATGAGATTTTGATAAATTAACTTCCGCTCATTTATAAAGACGTACCTTTATGTGATTACTTTTTCACATTTACTAAATAAAATTAAAAAATTACTTGATCACCACCAGATTGCCACGTTCAATGATTAAGAAATAACAACAAAAATTATTGTTCATGGGCGGATGCGTATGGCCGCTTGTGGCCGCGTGGATTATGAACTGTGAGTGTCGTTTCTCCTGTGTTTTACAGTGCGCCGTCATTTTTTTACCAGGGCGGGCGCGTGGATGTGAAGTGCGGCCGCGTGGATTATGAACTGTGAGTGCCGTTTCTCCTGTGTTTTACAGTGCGCCATCATCTTTTTACCAGGGCGGGCGCGTGGATGTGAAGTGCGGGCGTATTACCCAGTTCCTTTATTTGCTTTTCTCCATTCTCCATTACCCAGTTCTTTAAAAAAACAAAGCTCTCGCGCATTGGCTATCACTTTTTTAATTGGAGACGGCACTCAATACTCAGTAAACTTGCCATATTCATTTTCTTTGTGTGGCCATATTCATTTGCTTTATATTTAATTTTACATTAATTAAATTAAATTTCAATATAATTAAATATAATTTTAATATAATTAAATTTTATTTAAAATATAACTTTAAATTTTAATAAATTTAAATGTCGAAAGGTT
>SNQJ01S0213721.1:15833-28664 GCA_010110895.2 Picea sitchensis | reverse complement strand
CCGAAAATGACATGACAAGAACTATCCATCTAGGATATTTTCCTTGACAAATTCACTTTCCTTCATCTCATTATTCCACAATTAAGCATTCTCTTACTCCACAAAGAGTCTTCCCGTAAGGGCTTTCACCATAAGGGGACCACTTTGGAGTTCATCCATATTTACTTCTTATCAACCATGACAAACACATAATGAGTCATATTTACATGAAACACTATTGGGTCCATTACCCAAACCTTTGTGCTACGGGTCTTTCTTCAAGGGTTGACATCGATGACAACCAACCATAATCAACAACATATTCATTAATTGTTCAACATAGAAACTACAAGTTATGCCCAATAGAAACAAAAATGACTTAGCAACCATAAATATATTGTTCCAATTTTGAGTAAGATAAACTTGCAATGCAAGTTTCTACATGGGAATATCTTCAAAAAATAATTTAATGACAAGTATTGCACACACATATTCGTTGTCTATTGTGAAACGATAATGCAATGTAGGTTCACTTAGAATGAAAATGACTTACTAGCATAAATTATTTAAGATAACTCTTTTTTTTTGGAGTTTACAATTGCCTATGAGGCTGATGTGAAAATATTTATTGCTTATCAGATCCATGTAATTAGTGCCATGGAAGTCTAATTACAATATGATGCCTCAAAAAAAGTGTTTTACCTTTTAAATTGATTCATATATCATTTAAAAAACATCAAATTAATAATTTCAAAATTATCGGGATGTCGGGCTCTCAAGCCACCGAGCTGTTGCTTTGCATTTACATAAACAATGCACCGAGGGCCCAATAGGCCAATACACTGGTATCTAGAGATCGGGTGTCGGGGCACTAGGGTACCATTTCCCACTTGATTTCATGACATGGTGGGGCCGATACAATCCACGATCATGATTTAAAGTGTTGTGATGGCAATGTGCATTTAACGCTTCTTATTTCAATAAATATTGTTTAAATTGTTTTCTTTTTCTTAAACATCAATGTATTGACATTTAAAATGTGAAAAGTGTTATTTACGAGGGGATAGCTCCCGTTTATAATCCTAATGTAAAGGGGTGTTCGCAATTACCACAATCCAACACATGTCTCTCTATTTAGACAATGTGATGAAATTGCGGGGGTAGCTCGATAATAACTGTCGCGCAAGTTTCTCATGCACAATAGATCTGAACCATATATTTATTTATTTACAAAATAAGTATAGAGATTTCTCTCTTTATTGTGTGCAATAGATCTAAACTATAGATTTATTTATTTATGAAATAAATACATAGATTTCTTTCTTTATACTACTTCAAAATTATAATTTATTTTTTACATATAAATTATATATCTTTTATTTATAAAAAATTATGTAAGTAATATTATTTTGTATAATTAATTATTCAACTAGTATTACATTAATACACATATTGTTTTCTCCTCGACTTCTAGCCACAGTCTCTCCCAAAATGTGAGTCTTGTAAATTTGCATATGGTAATAAAAACATTATGTCCAACACATAAAATAAAAATCAAAGCCAACCATAGTTTAAAGCATAATCTTTGTGATGTTTGGTTCAAATTCCATTCCAGAAAACTACAAATAAGATTGCTTCAGGCATAGGAGGCATTTTCAGCGATATTAAGCTGAAAGGATCTCAAATTTCCCAACTGAATTCTTCATTCTTAAGCATCGAGAACGATTATGCAATATCCAAATATATTTTGTCTGTATGTTCATAAAAGTTGAGTACTGTAAATCTAAATACAACAATAAAAATTATTGCTAACATATTAAAAATAACAATTGTATATAACAATAGTTTAAAGCATAAACTTTGTGTTGTTTAGTTGAAAATAAATTCCAATAACTTTGAATATAATGGCTTTTGGTATAGAAACCAATTTTAGCAATCAACAATATTGAGAATATTCTTTTTTCCATGACTGTAATAAAATAGATCTAATCATCAATAATATGCAGGTAATTCTTTTAGTAGATGCATATGGCAGATGAAATAATAGAATTTAGGTTATGATAAAACTTATTTGTCAATGATGGTTGCCAAATAATATGACCTCTAAAATTAACATATGTCGCCTTGAATTTGAAACATATTATATTAATCTTCTATTACTTGAGTTTAATAGTCAATGCTCTATATAAGTTTTTTTTCCATGTAAGGTTCCTTTAATGCATGCATATTGCATTTCCTTATGTTCTTAAATGTCCACCATTGAATAGCATAGTGAATGATCAAATTGAACTAGGAATTCTTAGGACACTTGGAATCCATAGGATGAAAAGCTTCCATATATCATTCTTACTTTCCTTTCATATTGTTATAAATATTCCATTGAAAGAAATATTCATGGGCATGTTTATTTGCAAGTTTTTCTTAGGAAAGTACCAATTTTTCATTGGTGAGAGAATGAAAAGATGGCATTGATACAAACATGTAGCATTGCTTCTTGTCTCTCGACTATTGATCATAACATTTTCAACAACATTTTGCAATAAACACATTGTTCCAGCTTACACTAGAAATAAGATTGCAATACAAGATTATATGTGGCCATACTGTTAAAAAATATTCAATAGGATGACAAGTAATAAACAAACAGATTCATTAACTGTTCATCATAGTAACTACAAGATACACCCAATAGAAACAAAAATGACTTAGAATCCATAAATACATTGTTCCAGTTTTTAGTATAGATAAATTTGAAATACAAGTTTCTACATGGGAATATTGTCAAAAAAATATTTAATGACAAGTATTACAGACATATATTCGTTGTTTGTTGAGAAAAGCTAACGCAATATAGGTACAATCGAAACCAAAATGGCTTACTAGTAGAAACTATTTAAAACAACACTTATTTTTTTGGAATTTATAATTGTCAATGAGGCTAATGTGCAAAGATGATTTGTTTCCTTTGAATGCATTATAGGACAACCTATAAAGTGAAATGTAAGTTAGAACCAATTTACAACAATCTATGAGGCCAAAGACAAGTTAGAACAGTTCAACTGAAATTGTCTGGTGTTCCTTTTTTTCTCTTCAGCTAACTTGTTTGTTGCAATTGTTTTATGTTGAGATGATATGCAATATAACATCGTCCTCATTTAATGTAAAATTACCATGTACATGGAAGTCATGTAGCATATACACAACAACTGATTTTTTTCTCAAGATATGCTTCATATGCCAATTGTGTTAGGGAAGGAAGAACATCTTGCAATATTGGGGCTCTAATTGTACAATGCACAATGCTCTTGTCTATTGTTCGGATGATAACATTGAGGTAATGTTTATATTCATAAGTGAATATTTCATTTCATACCACACAGATAATTGTTGTACCATCTAATAATGCACCCGCAGAAGCAACGTAATTGCACTTGGAACACACAGGTTCAAAGTGATTCGAGTATGTAGTTGATGCTACCAATTCACCTTCAACCTATGTACATGACATAATAGTTAACATAGTTGAAAATACAATTTGTATATATAAAGTTATTTTTGTACATAAATTTCATGGATGGCAGTGTCTATGTATACTTACAATAGTCCTGGAGCATGTTATTTTTTTTAGATCCTTTACTATCTATGTTCTCAACTTTGTTATAAATGTTGATTGTGTTGCACAAAAGATATTTTCTTTGACATCTCTCTTCTTGGTTATATTTTTTTAAATCATAAGGGGAAATTCCCCTATTTGCAATCGTTGTTCCATTGAAGAAAAGAAGTGTGGATATGTGTTAAAAAGTTGAATATGTAACATAGAACATTATAGTAGGTATGGAATATGATTGGATACATTTTAGGATGTGAAAATAATAAAAAAAGATAAAAAGAATCATATAGAACTGGTATTGTTTCCTTGTCGTCATCCAAGTCACCATCCTTTATATGGAGAATGTATTGCAATCCAACTTTTTTGAAATATGTTATGGCAACACCAATGGTTCCAATTGGATATAGGTCTTTATTTTTAGCAAATTGTCTTATTGTTGTGTTTGGAATGAAATTGTATTCAATACACCATGCTCGTACAATTCCTACAACACTTGAGTCATGTAACAAGATAATACAATCACAACCACCATGATCGTATATAGTTTTCGATAGTATTTTAAAATATGTAATGGATACCCCATTGCCAAGAATTATTTTTTCCTCATGTTTTTGAACAAGGTGTGCATGTACACTCAATGTAACTATAATTGGTTCCTTGTTGTCAGTCATATCAACATGTAGTAAGCAACGTGTCCTATTTTCTTTGTCCAAGAAAGTGTTATATGTGACCATTATGTCTCCAATGAATATCTATCATGTTTTCCCGATGTTCAGGTCTTCTACTGATACTATACTTGGTGGTGTTGTTCTGGCCCTGTTGCTAATGTTTAAACATAAGAAGTGATATGAAGGACAATTTATATACATTTGTTTCTTCCATATCTCCATAATTAGTGTCTTAATTTCAATAAACGACATTGGTCAAAGTTTAATAGGAATACCTCTTACTGTTTTCATCTTGCGTTATACTATATTCTTTGTCTCTGCACGCCAATATTTCCTGTGAACTGAGAACAATGGATATATATATCACAAACCTATTTATCATGGCATAGGAAAATAAGTATCTAGAAATATCTATTTTCTAAATGCAATAGGAACATAATCCATGAATATTTACACATGTGCTTTTGGTTGTTCTGATGTTTGTGACGATTAACTGCCAACGCTTCCTTCACTTGTCCAAATTTTTCTTCTCCTAACAAAAACATTTGTAGATAAACTATGTAAAAGATTAACATGTACAATGTTAGCGCTAGAATATGCTCTCTGACTGGAAGGAGGACATGCCTAGCACATCTTGATTAATCTAATTGATCATTTAGGTTTATGTGTGAATGGGTGGATCAACTAGATCAAATGGGGAAAGAGAAAAGAAGCAAGTTGGGATTAAAAAACATGTAGATCAGTGATACAAAAAATTAGGCATGGAGTCTTTGTTACATTTCATGGATCAAAGGAATTTAAACTAGTTACCATACAAGTTCAATGTGTGCGGAAGATGGAAGAATTGAGAAGACGAATATGCAATACATAATCCTTCACAGGATGATTCAACTCAAATAATCATAAGTAGAACATTCAACAATCAGAAATACTTTCCAAAAGAGAATGATAGGTATTTGAATCAAACTTATAGACAATGACTTCATTTGAATGTAAATGGTGCAACATTTTTGCAATAGTTTTCAGTATGCTAGTCAAAATTGCATGCGGTGCATCACAGATATTCAGTATTGCAATTTGTGATCCATGAACCATTTCCTTTGTTAGAAATGCCTCAACATATTTTTCTTCAAAATGCATATGTTCCAAAATTGGCATACATGTTTTCACTAGTATCATCACTCCATGTTCAATGCATTTTGATATGTAATTGAAGTTTTGAAATTGTTCATTTTCCATGGACATCATCATATATGTTTCTTGCAAACAAAAAATATCATATTGCATTATGTCATAATCATTGATTCTATAATCAATATGTGCCTTTAGGCTACATGTGTTTAGTGAGAAAATTGAAATGCATGATTATGATTGTATTGATTGAGAATCATAGTCTACAGTCCATTTTGCACTACTATGAAGGCGTTGCATCTCAATGTCAAATTTTTTCTTCACTCTAATGTTTTTATGAGTGAGAACATTTAGGAAATACAATGAATCCGTGTTTTTTACATGGGACAAGGTTGTGTACACAAAACCATGTTTTTGTATTCGAATAGGGTCAAATGCAACACTATCAAGTGTCAAACCTTGTGACCTATCCACTATGTGAGCACATGCAAGTTGGATTGGAAATTGTTTTCAGATATTTACCTGGCCTATGTTTTCTATCATCGATATTGGTTTTGCAATGTGCAATACATGTGTCCAATTATGTGGAGTGTCTAAGTTGTAAAGGTAAGCTAACTTGTTTTCTTGTTGATGTCCAATAAGCGGATCACAGAACTTAATCCATAGAATGTTAGTGCTATTTTTTTTTGTATATGATTTGACCACTCCATCCACACCATTGACCAAGACATCTTGTGAATCATAATTGCAAGCATATATTTTGACTAGCATGTCCATTTTAAGGACAATTAGCGAAGGCAGAGTAGTTGTATGTTGATGTCATCGAATATCGCCATGGTTATGTTCTTCCACATCAATTGCATTGATAATAATTTCATTTCCAGGCATGAGCGAGAGAATGTGCTTGCTATGCATTGCAACATTTTTGTTTCTATAAAATATATATGGAAATGTTGGCTATTTTGGTGCATGGCGTATGGAATGTGCATTGATATATAGAAAGTCATCATTTTTTTGCTTATTTGTTCACATTATGTTCAAAATTGCAATGAAATTTTCATATTTTTGGTGCATTGTAGTTTGTAATTCATAGCATTTAATATTGTGTTCCAAAAAATCATATGTCAATGGTTTCATGTTTATTGTAGGTTGCTAAAAAATTAGAGAATCTTGCACTGGTTGTACTTGGTAAAGATCGCCACAGAACACCATGTCAATATTTCCAAAGTATTGATTTTGCATATGTTTTATGTTCCTAAGTCAATTTTCAATGGCATATAAGAATTAACTTCCAATCAATGAGGATTCATCTATGAAGATAAGTTGTAATTCATCGTAAAGGTTGGACAATCTATCTAACATTTATTTTGTAAGTGGAAGCAATTGGGACTTGTTAAAAGGCATTAGAAATGCATAATGGATTGTTGTCCCAACTGCATTGTATGCAAATTTACTTGTTTATGCAACTATTATCCCCTTTGGTTTCAAAGGATCGCTTGTATTTCATCCATCATAGATTCATACAAGCATTTGGAATGATATGGATTTTATGAGTGGAAAAAAATGAACAAAGATTATTATTATTATTAACAAAGAGACACAATGAACAATAACATAGATACGATAAATTTGGCTTCTATTCAATAAAGAAATGTGTTGAAACTGTAAAATGCATACTAGAAAAATATTACTAGAATGGTGGCAGCTTATCTCTGAGAAGAGATGTGATGACTATGCTCATTCGCAAGAAGATGAGTACAATGAGGCTCTAAAATCATTTTTACAATAAACTTGAAATTCCAAAACCATAGACATCCAAAAACCTAACCCTAGGAGATGAAGTGCCAAAAGTCATGTGGGCCCCATTGGGGTAAGTTGGTACATCAACTTCCCATGGTCGTAAATTTTGCATACAATCTTTGTTTTAGGTGCACGATAGCCCGTTGGAAATTTCTATCTGAGGATTGCACATTATACCGTGAAAATATGCCTATATTTGCAGTTTGACTATGAGGAGCCCTAAAAATGTTGTTTAGGGCCTCAAAACGGCCCCAAAAGTTCAAGACCCAAAAACTAGAAAAAAACTGCCAAGATGAGCCAATTGGAAAGGTGGGTGGCCACTAATATCCACCTATATCAATATTCCCCCCTTAGGAAGAAATGGTCTCCATTTTGTGGATGTCCCCCATCAGATGAGCAAATTTTTATGGAATTTGGCCCCGGGTGAGCCACTTGCCTTGGTGTGGGAGCTGCTCAGCTTTGGCAACCCGATAAAGATGGATCCTCTACCGGTGAGTGCCCTTGAACTGTGTCCATGATTTGGTCAATGGATTCCTATTCCATGAAGTCATGGTTGAGCTCTATTTGTGTCAATTGTTTTGTTATGTCTGAGGTGTCCAATAATGGTGGAAAATATGGCCAAAGGAGATCCACATTGAACACTGGGTGCAAGACAAGGAAGGGGGGGAATTTTGAGCTCAAATCCATTGTCTCCCACAAACTTGGTGATGGTGTAAGGTCTAGAGTGGAGTGGACAAAGATTATGATGGGCCTTGTAAGGAGTTCTTTCTGCAAGTGCAACCAAACTTTGTCTCCCACCTGAAATGTTTATGGCACTTTGTGTTGATCATGGTGCTGCTTGTACTTGACATTGAGCTTCTATAAAATATCATGAACCTGTTGATGGATTTGTTGGATCTTCTTAATGAACCAGGTGGATTTTTCAGCTTCATCTTGATCATGGGACAATTCTTCTTGGGTGGATGGAAGGGGTAGTGAAACATCCATGGGACCCAATGGTTGAAATCCCAATCCCACTTGAAAGGGGTTGTGTCCGGTTGAATTATGTAGGGATTTGTCATAGTTGTGATGAACATAGGGAATAATCTCATCCATTGTGTGGGGATGCTTGGAATTGTACATGCACAGTATATGCATGATCATCCAGTTGACAACCTTGATTTGGCCATCTATATGGGGGTGGAAGGCAGTGGATTTGGTGAGCTTGGTGTCCAACAATGACCATAGGCTCAACTAGAATGTGATGAGGAATAGGTTTTCCTGATTTGAGATAATGGTTTGTGGTATCCCAAAATGTACCCACACTCATTCAAAGAATATCTTGACAGTGGCCTCCACTATGATGTTCTTCTTGCAGGCAGGAAAAATCGTCATCTTGGAAAAGTGATCAACAACCACAAAAACACATTCATTTCCCCTCTTGGTTGGTGGAAGGCCCAAAATACAGTCCATTGATATGGATTCCTAGGTCCTATCAGGAGTAGGAAGATGGGTGCACATGCCTTGTTTCTTAGAGGTTGATTTGGAAATAGTGCAGACAGTGCAGGACCTACTATACTTGCTGACATCCTGTCAAATTTTCGGCCAGTAGAAATGTTATTTCAACACTTCCACTATATTTTATATTCCAAAGTGTCCTACCACCCGACTATAGTGGGCTTTCCAAATCATCTTCACTCGCTCGCTTGATGGAATGCAGAGATGGCCCAGATGACATAGTAGCCCATCCTAAATATGAAAATTAGTGACATTTGTGTTTGCGCCCAACATCTGGTAGGTGGTGGCAACGTCAAGATATTTCTCATAGATTTGGGGCCATCAAGAGGTCTCGTGGCTGCAAGAGTCTAGCACCATGGTAAATGTTGTGACTGGAGGTTAGTTGAGGAAATGAACGGTGCAGTTGGTACTTCCTTTCTTATACTTTATGTTGAGGTGGAACAACTGAAATTATGTGGACCACTTATGATGGCGGTCATTCTACAATTTTCCTTATGTCTACATGAACTGCAAATACTTATGATCAGTTTGGATGATTGTTTCCTTCTCGAGAATGTAATGCCTCCACTAGTGGTAGGCTTGCACAATGAAGTACATTTCTTTGTCATAAGTAGGGTACTTACAGATGACATTTGACAGTTTCTCACTATGATAGGTCATAGGGTAGTCATGATGAGTGAGAACTACACCCACAACATAGTATGAAGAATCTATCTCAATCTCAAAGGGTTGTTGCAGGTCGGGTAATGAAATCACTGGGGTTGAGCACAAACACTTCTTCAAATCATCGAACACTTGATGTTGGGACATGCCCCACACAAAATTTTCCTTATCACTACCCCTGGTTACTTGGATGAGGGCCCATGCAATATGTGAGAATCCCAACATGAACCTGCAATAGAAATTGACAAGGCCTAAGAATCTTCGAAGCTTAGTGAGATTGGTTGGGACTGGCTAGTCACGGATGAAATGGATCTTGGTTGGATCCACATGCACACCATGTTCATCAACAATGTATCGTAGGTATTAGAACTTGTCCATGTCGAAGGATCATTTTTCCAAATTGGCATATAGCTTATGCTATCACAAAATGTGCAGAACCTACTGAATATGATGCAAGTGTTATGCCCAAGTCTTGTTGTATATGAGCATGTCATCTAGATACACCACTACAAAATAATTGGTGAAAGGTCACAAGATATCATCCATCATCCTCATGAAACTTATTGGGGAATTTTTCAAACCAAACGACATGACCAACATTCAAAAATACCTTTTTTTTTACTTGACGACAGTCTTCCATACATCTTTCTACTATATTGGGACCTAATGGTAGCCACAATTCAGATCAATCTTACTAAAGTATTTGGTCCCCTTAATCTTATCAAGGAGATCTTTGATTTGGAGAATCAAGTATTGGTTCATGACTGTGATTTTATTTAGGGCCTGGTAATCAATGCAGAGTTGTCAGGTCATGTATTTCTTCTAGAAAATCATGATTGGCCTTCGACAAGGTGATGAGTTGGGTTGGATGTGCCCCTTTTGGAGTAGTTCTTGGATCAGATACTTGATCTCCTCATTTTATGATAGACAGTAGTGATAGACTATCCCATTGGGTAGCGGTGCACCGGGGATTAGATTAATGGAATGTTTGACCTAACAGTATAGAGGTACCCCAATAGGTGAGGAGAATATGTATTTGTATTCTTTCACAACCTTATCCACTTACTTCTATTGTGTGGAGAGGTCAGTTGTAGAGGCCATGGATGTGGCTGCAATATTTTTCTCACTCTGAGGGAAAATCACGAAGAAGGAAAACTTCCCAGTTTGAGAGATGACCTCCCTACATTGCTTAGCAGAGATCAAGGAATTGTCACTAGGTGGGACTACCTCGAGTATCCTGTACAATTTCCTATTTAAAGTAATAATAACACCACGAGGCCTAGACTCATATACAACATGACGTTTCCATAAATAAGGTTGGCCCAAAATAACATCACAAACTTCAAGGGGAGAAAAATCACACAATACCTCATCTTTGAAGGGCTTGATGTCATAGGACATGTGACACTATTGGATGACGCGAAGATCGCTTCCTTGGTGGAGCCATTCGATGGTGTATGGTTGCAAGTGTAGTGTTGTTGGTAGGTCCAGCCGCTTGACGACCTCCACTCAGATGAGGTCCTTATGGATACCTCTATCAACGATGAAGTGTGGTGGGGTGCCTTTCACCCATATCCATGAATGAAAGAGGAACTTGCCTTCCTCTAGCTCATCAGGTTCACCGGGTTGGATATTGTGGTAGAGATAGTGGAACTAGGTTCCGCATCAATGATTTGTCTCTCCTTTTCTATTTCTAAATAAGATTCAAAACCCACATCTGATTAATATGCTTTCACATCAGCCACCAATGACTTATTTGAGTGGAAATCAACAGTGTTATGCTAGGGGCTCTTATGGAAGTCACACCACTTCCCCGTATCTTTCTTCATCTTTCCATTGTACTTCTTTGTTTGTGGCTTAGACTGGTTGTCCTAAGGCTTTCCATATTTTATCTTCAATTTGTTCTGTGGGTTGGGGATGATCTTTCCTTGCTTCTATTGTGAGGGGTTCCTAGACCCAAATTTTCACATCTTTTGTTTAAGCTTTTTCTCTATTTTGATGACATATCGATAGGCCGTTCCCAAGGACACGATGTCCAGAAACTCCATTTCTACCTATATATATCTATGTAGATCACTGCGATAATTGAGAACTATATGTTGCTCAGAATATTTGATACCCATGTTGGTGCACAAGGTATGGAAGATATTTGTGAACTCTGGCACTGCTTGGTTCCTTTCCTGCCACAGTGTGGTCCATTTTGTATGCAAGTCATCATAACTTCCAACATGGTAGTATTTTTCCTTAATAACATCCCTGAAGGACTCTCAGGTGATTGCAACTGTAAATAATGATGGTTCCTATGTTTCCTTTTTCTCACAGAAAGTCTCCCACCAATATTTGACATGGGGGACAAAGTTTAGGAGCACAAAGTAATATTTTCTCTATTTGAAAAGTTATGGACATAAAAATACCCTTCTAGTAGATTCAACCATTTTTCTACATCATGTGTGTCTATATGACCTTCAAATATGGGAATATCAAAGTTGATATGTACCTTGAAGGCAGTGATGCCTTCACTCGAGGAATATGCATTGGCTTTCAGTAGTCATCGAAGAATTTGTGAAAAATTATCCATCATCTTGTTCCTCTATTGCACGAGGCATTCCTCGAGCAATAGTTTGAAAGGTTCTCCTATCCCATCATATTTATTTTCTCCTGCTATGGAAGGTCACTTGGACATGCAAGAGCTCTTTTCCTCAAGAGAAACAAGCTTTATATCAAACTCTTTGTACCTTAAACTCGTCGGGGACATGCACTAAGAACGATAAGGAGAAGACGGATTTGATACCACTGATCTAGATTTTATGAGAGGAATGAAATGAAAACAGATTATTATTATTATTAACATAGAGACACAATGAACAGTCACAGAGATATAGTAAAAAAAAATTTTATTTAATAAATAAATATGTTGAAAATGTGAAATGTAGACTGAAACAAGCTTTCTAGAATGGTGGCGGCTTATCTCTGAGAAGAGATGTGATGGTTGCGCTCATTTGAAAGAAGATGAGTATAATGAGGCTTTGAAATCCATTTTACAATAAAACTAAAATGACAAATCCATAGACATCTGAAAACCTAACCCTAGAAGATGAAGCACCAAAAGTCATGTGGGCCCTGTTGGGGTAAGTTGGTACATCAACTTCTCGGGGTCATAAATTTTGCATATGATCTATGTTTTAGGCGCACTGTAATGATCCCAAGCCATTATGCAAGGATCATCACTAGTTTGGTGTCTTTTTAAAACTTTTTCTGAGTGAGGTATTTTGTCAAACACTTTGCTTATCTACCTTTTATATGTGTTTATATGTGTGTATGCAACAAATAACAGAAATAGATAACCATGGAACATACCTCAATCATATGCAATAAGATAGACAAGCCAAAACATCTCAATTCTTCTTTATTCATAAAATAGAGAAACCTGCTACAATGAAGATGTCGATCTGGAATGCTCAACAGATGGCCAATAAGATAGAC
>SNQJ01S0213721.1:0-15823 GCA_010110895.2 Picea sitchensis | reverse complement strand
CTCCAAGTAATGTGCCCAAAATGACCTCTTCAGTGAATTCCATTGACTTATAGCTCAAAATAGTCAAAATCATGGAAATCGTCGGAATGCAACGAAACCAAATCCAACCTGTGCGGAATGGCTCATAATGATGGAATATGATCGTGAATGCAAGTTGGACCCCACAATGCCTCTCAAATACCCCTGTACTCTCTCTAGCACCCATCTGGCTACTCTGGTCATCATAAATCCCTGCCCTGTGATGATGTCCCAAAGTGGGGACATTACACGCACGATATCCCATTGGAAAGGTCTATCCAAGGAATACACATTGTTTCATCAAAATCTAACTCTATCAATATTTTGACTGTGGCAAGCCATAAAAACGTTTTTTAGGGCCTCAAAACGACCCTGGAAGTTTAGGACCCGCAAACTAGGAAAAAAATGTAAAACTGAAAAACTACCAAGATGAGGGAGTTGGAATAGGTGGGTGACTACCAATATCCACCTAGATCATGGAATAACACTTTTGTTTTGAATTTCTTACCTTTTCCCACCCCCTGTAAGGAACAAGTGGAGAAGTGTGTGTATGTCCCTACGTTTTTCATGGCAATTTCCTTCACAATTGCTTGTTGTTCTCTATTAAGAAATCTTCGAATTTTGTAATAGTCTTTTTTCTCAAAGAGAAATGGATGTTTTTTGACCTGAAAATCAAGATTAATACTTTTTTCAATATTAGATTATTGAGGGCACTGAATATCTTCTTCTAGGTAATAATGTTCATAGTCAGTTCTAGTTATTTTAAGATCATCACATGTATCATCAATTTTTACAAGATCATCAAGTTTCTCAAGTGCAGTTTTTAAATCACCCCATGTTGGTTTGATGTTGTATGTAAAGTTAGCCTCATTGGTTTGTATTGTACTCTAATAGAAACATATGCAGATTTCCATGCAGCCAAGCTATGTTTTAATGTGTCTTCGCTTTGTTCAAATGGAACGTATAGAAAATGTTTCTCATGAATTTTTTTATCATAGTCAATGTGTTTATTGTATTTGGAAAACCGCATTACATTCCTTTTTTTCCTTTTTGATATGTGTTCACCATTCTTCTTGTAATTAGATACAAATTTTGCAAGGCATATATGTTTGAGAGAAGATGGATACTCAACGTAGTAATCAATAATGGAGTGGCACATCACGTCCTCCAAATTATCAGGCTCTTGTTTTAGTAAGAATGGTCTCTTAAGAATAAACATGCATTCACTAGGTGGAGACATGTTTATGAAGATACATTCCCTTGAGCTCAAATTCAATGGGAAGGAAAGTGAAATATGAAACGCTAGTTGAGCTGACATTTGTTGAATATTAAGCAATGTATTTCCAAGTGTATGTATCATTTTCATAGCATCAATCCGACTTCTTTCATGTTCTCTGCATATTTTCCTAAATGCACTTGTCATAGATTTGTCAAATTTTGTCATGTATGAGAAATAGTACAATGTTGCAACATATGCATTGAGCACATACTATGCATGTGTATTCACATTCCACATATATGGCACGTCCTTGGCGCAAATATTGTTCCACATGTGTGACAGTTTTCGTTTTAGGAAAAAATTTGGTTTATTTAATGTAGATTGTAGTAATTGGATGTACTCATCTTATGTTATGATCAATTGCATCAAAAATTCCTCAAAGCTCATCAAGTGGTGAACATGGATTTTAATTTCTCAAGGTGAACATTGTTGTCTGAACTAAGTGGTTCAATGAATTTCGTGATTTTCATTGGTGGAATAGGGAAGTTGTACCTAAAATGAGAGTCTCTTTGTTTTTTAAAACTGTTTGTATGGTAGGCCTATGAACTTTGGCCATTTCTCAATCCAAATGATTTGTGTCACAATGATTGTACTGGTCCAAAAACTTTTCGATTTGCATGTTATTTTCCTCTTCGTATATTAGAGCATTCTCTATCCACAGGAGTCTGTGTACATGTTCACTTTCCCTATTCTGGAACTCTGTCACAAAGTAATGGTCTAGAACTTTTTCGAATAATGTGTCATCATGACATATCGTTTGCTTCAAGGCGTTGATTTTGTGTCTATAGTAATGTGTACATGTCACCGTGTCTTTCCTTAGAGGTAGTCAATATCAGTGACTTCCATTGTATCAGTTTGCTTTGTATTCTTCTTGTTTTTGTCTAACACATTTAATGTACTCACTAATGGAGTCCATTGATTTTCTGCACTTGTAAATATGAAAAAGAAGGTTGGGGGCCCCAATTGTTGGATCATTGAAAATAACGTCTTCTTGATATGTTGCAAGTGATTAGGAGAGATCTGAATGTTCTTGAAATCTATGTATCCAATATCATATTTCAATAGTTTTTCTAAGTTTTCTTTGTACTTGATTTATTTTTCTAATATCTTCCTTCCACGCAACTGAGATTTTCTTATTCGCACCCAAAAGCAAGAAAGCACCTTCACAATTATTATTCGCATTGTCTTTAAAAACATATTTGTTATGTGACATGAAAAATAACCACTTGCTTGCAACAATTCCCATTTCACTATTTTTTTTATAGCTAAAACGTTTTGTAATGTCATCATCACGAGGATCTCCATAGAAACGTTTCGGGAAGTTCATTTCCTATGCATATTTGTCCTTGAAAATTCCAAGTAGATGTTTCCCTTCAGTAGGGACGAGTTCCATGATCTTGTCATGCAAGTCACAGATATTTTCCGACTCAATCAATCCATGAATCAAAGTCTCGTTAGGGTTTTCATTGTTTGATTCATCATCTGTATCACTTTCAGTGTTAGTCTCTGCATTTTACGTGGAGTTTACATTCCCTTCTTGAAGAACATGATTCAAGTGCTGATTTATACAAATGTTTCTGGCCATGTACACTTCTCTGTAGGTTAATTGTTTCAATTATTTCATGAAATTTTTGACACGTACTCTACCTGTCTGGAATGAATTCTTGTATTTCAAACGTCGTTTCAAGCCAAAATCTATTGTCAGGGTTTTGTTCATGGATTGTGGCAATTCTTTTTGCACAACATCCATATGGAAATGAACATTGATAATTGATCATGTTAATCCTATTTGGGACCATTTATAACCCCATGGTCTAATCTACGCAAATGCAATTTGCAATGACAAAAGTCTTTATTCAAGATTTGAAAGTGTACTTACATCTAGAAATGGTTTGTTATGTATTATTTGGTTTGGTGTTGCAAAATGTAGAATTTTTCCATTTTGGAGTAACCTCTTGCATGAAATGCATATTTTTCTACTGGAGAACATTTTTTCATTCAATGTCAAACCCATATATTATGTTTCCAATTCCTTGGTAAAACATTTAATGTTCCTTTCAAAATGCAACTCCTCACAAATTTCACATGTCATCCTAGGAATGTATTTAATTTGTTCCATATATACTTTCTTTGCACTTTTATTCTATACATGGAAATGTCCAATGGGTATATGTTCTTTTTCCTTCTTCACATTGAAAAACATGTCTTTGATCTATAGACCATTATTTTTGGAATCCTATCAAGACAATGGACTATGTTGGAAGCGTGATTATTTTTTGGGATTTCACGTATGTGATTTTTCAATTGATAGTAACTGAATTTATGTGTATGGATTGGAAATGGATGTGCCTGGTGGCACTAGATGTGTAGGATGGAACTGCTATTTGTTTCAATGAAATGTCAATGACATTTCTACCAGATAGTTTTTCCAAATTCCAACTACTTGCATACTTTGTATGACATCAAGTGTCAGATGTTGAGGCAAACAACAAAAGGCATCGTGATTTCCACCTATAAGTGCATTGCGAAAGGACTGGACAATGTACAGTCTTAGAGACTGCACATTGAACTCTGTCATGACCAAGAAGTAAAGTAGAGTGAATAGTATCTTGCCACAACTAGTTGTACTATATGATGATATGTCCAATCCATGACTACGCATGTCATGCATATGGTGTTTCCAATGGAATTGAAGCTCTTTGCACATGAAGGACAAGTAAGTATTAGATCTTCCAAAAATTCATATGGAATATCTTTTATACAACAATGGTTCATAATGACCACTAACAGGATCATTTTCATGAAATGATATGCAATATGGATCTCTCCTTGCATTTTCGTTGAATAGCAAGTACCTTATTTTCCTTTTTAGTGACCAAACTACAATGGATATATTTAGCCAGTTGGATAGCCATCGTATGAAAAATGTATAACCCCATGTCCATATCTCATTTTCAGGTTGGTTCACAGATCCAGATAACCATATCTTTGAAACATATTCACCAAAATCATGAATTCCATGCAACTGATACAAACATTTAGAGGCTAATTCATATTGAAATTATTCTTGTTGGACAACTAGTTTCCATTGATGTCAACAAGAGTGGTTGATGTCAACAGATGTGATGGGTGTATTTGGAGAAGTCTCAAAAGTTTTCTCTTTATGGTGTATCTCCAAGCATGGCCCTCACAATAAGATTCTTTGAAGAAGTCTACAAGAAACCCATAGGTGTGGTCATGAAGCCTGAATTTGTTTGAGGGTTAAGGACATGAAGGAAAATGTAAATGAAGGTAACACACTTATAGATGTATATTCCTTGTCATTTCATTTCCAATGGTAGGTATAATGTCATGTGGTTCCTCATGGTTGAGGTGTTATGGCCTCATGAAGTTGGAAGCCCCGAAGACTAGGTAAGAAACCCCTAGTTGGTTACAAGTCATTAATGAAAGGGTTAAGTGGTTGTAACAAGAAACCCCTAAAGTAAGGAAAGAGGTTACTTAGAAAAAGTATAAATACACCTCAATGAGTCTCTCATATGTACATTCACACACACATTCTATTGAATATCTTTAAGTGAATAAGTGATATGGTTTATCTTGTTATTGGAAAATCTGAGGTTAGGAAGGAAGGTCGAAGGTGAAAGTCTCGGAGTTGAATAAAATGTGAGTAACCCTAGTTTTTGAGGTATATTTGGGTTATAGGTCATAAGGGCATGGATGTACATGGGTTGTAGTGGAGGAAAGTGCAGATATATACGAGAAGTAGAGGAGAAATTTGTGGATCTATGAAAAGGCTTGTGAAAGGTTGTGAAGTGATTCTTATACCAGGTTGTTGATGCCCAGGTTGGTTTACACATTTTTTATCTGATACAATAGGTGTCTATAGGATCAGAGGTATGCTTATGTGTTATTTTTGAGGTTTATACTTATTTTTAATGATGCATGCTTGAGGCATGTCATGGTAGTGATTGTGCATGGTACATCTTTGTGATGGTATGATACATTGTTTGAGGCACATATTGGATACTTGGCATATGGTTTGTTGTATGGTATATGAGTGATATGGCACATCTTTGATGGTATCTATTGGTACATAGCTTATGGATGTTAGCACAATGTGCTTGAGGTACATCTTGGTTACATGTTTATGGTCGTGTCTTTGGTATCTTGTTGAGGCATTGGTATATCGTGGTACATGTTGAGGTACACCTTAGTGATGTTATGGTACATTGATTAGTATCACATCTTGGTTATATTGATATCTTGGTATTTGGGCTATCTTGGTTATGATTGAGATGATATCCTATGACATGATACATCGTTGATGCATGATACAATACATGGTAGATGTACATGGAATGGTACAGGTTGATGTACATAATTGATGCATTGTTGGCATAGGTTGATGTACATGGTATGGTACAAGTTGATGTACATGGTATGGTACAAATTGATGTACACGGTATGGTACAAATTGATGTACATGGTATGGTACATGTTTTATGCACATGGTTTGGTGATGGTTTGGTAACCATGTGAGTGGATTAGTTGGTTGATGGTATATCGGTGACAGTGACAATGACATTGACAGGTTGGTGACAGTGACAGTGACAGTCACGGATTGGTGACATTGATAGGTTGGAAATAGTGACAGTGGTAGTGGTAGTGGCAGTGATCCAGATGGATGTCGGTGGCCTCCCACCTATTCCAACTGGCTCATTTTGGCAGTTTTCTAGTTTGGCAGGTTTTTCCTAGTTTTCGGGTCATTGACTTCCGAGGCCATTTTGGGCCCTAAACAACATTTTTAGGGCTCACCAAAATCAATTATCATCAGATTCAAATTCTAATGACAACATGCGTATTCCTCAGATAGACCTTTCCAAAGGGATATTGTGCACCTAAAACAAAGATTGTATGCAAAAGTTATGACCCTGGGAAGTTGATGTACTAACTTACTCAAATGGGGCCCACGTGACTTTTGGCGCTTCATCTCCAAGGGTTAGGTTTTTGGATGTCTAGGGTTTTTGACATTCCTGTTTATTGTAAAAAGGAATTCATAGCCTCATTGTAATCATCTTCTTGCGAATGAGCACATTCGTCACATCTCTTCTCAGAGATAAGCCACCACCATTCTAGCAAGCTTGTTTTTCGCTGCATTTTACAGTTTCAACATATTTCCTTATTAAATAGTGTAATATTACATATATAAAATAGTATGAAGAACATACATAATTAGCTAGAAATGGTAGATAAACAAAGATATAACCAGAACAACACCACAATAATACCAAAATAATACCAGAATAACACCAGAAAAGAGCACTTTGATTACTGAGAGAAATGTTCACATGCCTCTTCGAGGGGGAAACCTCTAGCATAGAAGACCTATATTACAATAATATTCAAGAAAAATATTCTCATACCCTCAAATCATATTTATACTAAATATGTCTATCAAAAGAACAATCTAGAGGAAGATCCTTCTAGAAGCAAAAACTTCTATTAGGTCTTCTTACATTTGACTTATTCTTCCTTATTTATAGGCCGTATTAATATTGACCTTTATTACATGGAAATATATTATTCTATATACATGAGGGGTTAGGTCCCTAACATGTCCTCCCCATTAAAAGAAACCTTGTCCTCAAGGCTTGAGATGAGGAAATTACCGCAGAATGGTAGATGGTTCCCAAGTGGCATCTGCTAGAGTTGTATCTTTCCACTGGACTAACACTTCCTTTATGGTTTTTTGATGCCTACGACACTCACACTGGTCCAACCTTTCTTGTGTTTGTATCCAAATGGATCCTTCTTCATCCAAATCGGGAAGGCTGGTTTGAGTTTGGCACTTAGTTCCAATCACCTTCTTTAGGAAGGAAACATGAAAAACATGATGGAGCTTAGAATGAATGGGCAAAGATAACTGATAGTACACCTGTCCCACACACTTGAGAATGATATAAGGACCATAAAATTTGGGCGCCAATTTCTGACAATGGTCATCCTTGAGGAAATTTTGCTTGTAAGGTTGTAATCGAAGAAACACATGATCTCCTTCTGCAAATTGATGTTCAGAGTGACCTTGATATGCTTGTTTCTTCATGCGATTCTGGGCCATGACCAAATTATCTTTGACGGTACAAAGAATAGCCTCTCGAACTATAAGCATTTGGTAAACCGCCTGGACCTTTGAGAAACATGACAAGTATGAGAGAACTGAAGATGGATTTTTTCCACATACTGCTTCAAAAGGAGTCATGCAGGTAGATGTATGGTAAGAAGTGTTGTACCACCAATTAATTAGTGGTAACCATTGAGCCCACTGATTTTTCCTTTCTGATGCAAAACACCTCAAATATGTTTCCAAACACTTGTTGAAAACTTCAGTTTGACCATCAGTTCAGGGATGATAAGCTGTGTTGAGATGTAATTGGGTGCCTTGTAGATTTAACACTTCTTGCCAAACATTGTTGGTGAAAGTTGGGTCGTGGTCATATACAATACAATGAGGCATGACATAAATCTTGAAGACCTGATCCATGAAAATTTGAGCCAAAATGGAGGCTATAAATGGGTGTTGAAGAGAACATAAATGAGCATACTTGGAAAGACGATCAACTACCACCATTATGACTGATTTATTTCCTAATTTAAAACAAAATCCATAGAGATATCCCGCCAAATAGCAGGTGGAATTGGAAGTGGTTGTAGTGTTCCAGTAGATTTGATTGTTTCTCCCTTGTTGAGTTGAAAAACATCACATTCAACCATAAAATTGTGAACATCCTGTTTCATACCATCCTAGAAAAAAGAACATTTGAACTGGTCATAGGTTTTGGTAAACCTGGAGTGCCCAACAGTGGGTGTAGCATAAAGCTTAGAAAGTACCGTGGATTTAATTTTTGACCTTTTACTTAAATAAAAATGGCCTTTGTATCGAAGCTCATCATTGAGCCAAGTGTACCCAAGGGAGAATGGAGAATTGACGTGCAATTGTTGTATCAGATGTGAAATTTTGGGATTGTGTAGTCATTCCTAGAGAACAACTTGGAGCCAATATGGTACAATGAAGGAGAGAGAAAAAGGGACCCTTCATCTTAATATTTTCTATAAAGTGCATCAACAACCACATTGTCTTTTTCTTTCTTGTAAATGATCTCATAATCATATCCAAATAGCTTAGTCACCCATTTTTGTTGCTCTGAGGAGGAAAGGCATTGTTCCATAAAATAATTGAGGCTTTGATGATCTTTCTTAATTTGGAAGCATTTCCCCAATAGATAAGGGTGCTAAAGATCCACAACATGCATAATAGCCAACATTTCCTTTTCATAGATTGATTTTCCCAAATGTTGCTTTGATATTTGTTTGCTGGTAAAGGCCAAAGGCCGACAATCTTGCATATGGACTATGCCAATTCCTTTCCTGGAAGCATCACATTCCAGGACAAAGGTCTTTGTGAAATCAGGAAGGGCCAAGACTGGAGTGGTGCACATGGCCATATTCAGGGTTTGAAAAGCTTGAGAAACTGCTTGAGTCCAAGTGAAATAATTCTTTTTAAGGAGAGAAGTGAGAGGTACCACAATATTTCCATAATTCTTAACAAACTTGCAATAATAAATTATTAAACCTAGAAAACCACACAAGCTTTTGAGAGTCTTTGGTGAGGAAAATATTGCATAGCTTCAATCTTTTTAGGATCCACCCTAACATCTGCCTTGCCAACAAGATGACCCAAGTACTCGACTTCCGAGGTGCCAAAAGAACATTTAGATTGTTTGAGGAAAAGTTGGTGCTGAGAGAGTAGATGGAGAACTCGATCCACATGAGAAAGATGGGCTATCAAGGTTTTACTATAGATGAAGATATCATCAAATAAAACTAAGACACAATGACAGAGAAAAGGATGGAAGACATGATTCATGAGGCTTTGGAAAGTGGAGGGAGAATTACATAAGCCAAAGGGCATGACCAAAAACTCATAGTGGCCCTCATGAGTTCTAAATGCAGTCTTAGGAATGTCTTCCTCATTCATAGGATTTGGTGGTAACCAGAATGAAGATCAAGTTTAGTAAGGAACTGGGCACCACTCAATTCATCCAAGAGGTCATCAATGACAGGAATGAAAAATTTGTCTTTAATGGTGAGTTTGTTGAGGGCGTGGAAGTTAGGACACATGCACCAATAAATTTATTTCTTAAGGAACATGACCACATGAGAAGATTATGGGCTCGTACTAGGGCAGATAATACCTGTGTGAGCAATTCTTGAACAATTTTCTCAATTTCAATTTTTTTGGAAAAGGGATGATGATAGGGATGAATATTGGGAGGAAGGCTTCCTAGGACAAGGGGAATGGAATGATAATGAACACCAAGGGAAGGAGGGAGTCCCTGGAGAGTGGAAAAAACCACTTGATGTTTAGAGAGGATGGATTGGAGGTCCTATAGCACAGAGGGTGTCTCAGTGGCTTGTATGGAATTGAGTTAGGAAATAATTCCAGAATGACCTTTTTTGAGAAGATTTTCGATGCGATGGGAACTGATTATCTATGGTGAACTGTCGACAGACGAAATTGAACACTCGTCAACTGGAGGGGTGGATCCGTTTCAGGGTTGTATAAATAACCCAAGCTGTTTGGGATGATCCACTCCGACAGGTTTAGCGGCTCCGTTGGCCGATCTAAGTCCTAGGAAAACAAAAGAAAAACTAAGCTAAGAAACTAATCTAAGTGAAAAAGGAAACTACAACAAACTATATACAAATCGAAAACTATATATACAGTTTACTAACTAATACTATAAAACAATAATTCTACTTTTTAAATGTTCAGCTATTAATTAAATCTCAATTATATATGTACAGTATTTACAGAATACAAATTTTGATCGAAATTTGCAAAATCATTTGTAAAATGTCTGATGACAACGAAGCTATTATTTTTTATTTTTATAACTTTTCTGTGAAAGAAGAGAAATGAAAACTAACTAAGTTGAGAAATTAAAATAATAATCCTAACTGTAAATTTGAACTATATATCTATCTAAACTACTGAGAATTCTCGAATTTATTAATTGTTAAATTGCAAATAACAAACTAACCTGAAGTAACGCTTCCTATTTGTCCTGTGCACAGTACTTGATTTAGCTGTTTGATGGGAGGAAACCCGCACCAGATTTTCCACAAGCTTCTTGTAAACAGGAAACATCCATTCTCTTTTGAATACGAATGGCAGAACAAACAAGACATAAAACGACAAAAATCTTAAAGTTTACAGATCATCACATTTTTGATAAATCCCAGTGTGAAGATTTGCATATAATCGTTCATTTAATTAAGAAGATAAACCTTTTGTTAATTAAATTCAAACAGAATGATTGTTGTGAGTAAAATGAGACACATCAAATGTGGACAAAATTTAAGTCATAACGCATCAACCTATAACAAGTCTTGATATCTAAAGTAGTCAATAACTTGATCACAAATTAAAATGCACAAAACTTGAACGAAAGTATGATAAATTGAAAGCTAATGCTGTTACAAAAGATCCACTTCCATTCGAGTCAGTATCATCATCAGTCCATATTCTTTGTTCTCCCAACAGTGATGGGTTGTTTACAAAAAATAATGAGTATATAAAGGCCACAGGGTAAAACATCCCTGTGGGAATTATCAAATTGTTTGCAAAAAATATGGGAACAATCTCCCAAATCTCTATTTCTGCCTAAGACTAACAACTTAAAACAAAACTATAAAACAAAAAAACATGTTCTAAACTGCCAGAACATGTCCAATTTCCCATTGAAATTCGTGTGTACCTATAGGTGGACAAGAATAAACAATTTTAGACAATGTTCAGTTGTAAAATCAACAAAAATCCAACTTTTATGACTAGCTACAGAATCTCACGATTCTGTAGCTGGTCATATTTACAAACAAAATCGTTTTAAATGAATCCAAATAATAACAAGAATGTATATAGTGAATCAAACAACTCTTAATTACTAATTCAAAACAAGCAAATCATTCTTGGTAAAACAAACCAAATCTTTTATGCCAACTCAAAATAAACGAAATCGTTTTTGAATCAACAGATTATATTCTATTTATCAAACCAATCTTTGATACTAATCCAACACATACACAAACGACTATGCTAATTCAAGACATACAAAATCATTTCTGAATCAAACCAAACAGAACTAAATCAAACTAACTCAAGGCTAACACAATCGTTGATACTAATTCAAGAACAATAAAATCGTATTAAATCAGTTCAATCAAAACATAGCTATATTCAATTTTAGCAAACAAATCTTTTGTACTGATTCAATGCAAACATAATTCAAAATGAAATCATTCTAAAATCAATGTTGAAATAACATACCTGGGCTATAGGAAAACGATTCGGTCAGGATAACTCTGAGTTAACAAAGGCAGTAGTTGCCTCAACATTTCTGAACACGATAGGACCCGTGGTCTTTTGCCTCTTATCGTAAGCTTGCAGCCTATCATTTTCCTTTGACAACACAGTAACCCGTTCCTCCAAGGATTTAATTATGGATTGCAACAGAGGAACATCTGTGCAGTATCGTTATAGCCAAGAGTTGCATTGAGTGCACTGTGGGTGATCGGGCCGAGTCACTACAGGTGGGGGTTCTTTTAAATTACCAGGGGTTCCACTGTCAAGCTTAATTCTAGGAAAGTTAGGGTCATCCTTGAGGCACGATGGGAGATTGGACACATAGTCATAGGGTTCAGTAGAACAGAGGTCATGAGAGTAAGGGTATTCCTTGGCCAAAAAGCGTTCAATCTCAGAGTCCGAATCCGCGCTCAAAACAATAGGCTTCTGGTCTTTGTTTTGTTTGGTCTTGTTCCAAGCACACCTAGATACCCATCGTGCAATTTTCTTTCCATTGTTGTTGACATTTGTATTACCCTTGCCTTTTTTCTTATAGGCTTCTTAATAGTCTTAGCATTGTCTTTCAAACATGGGTCAGGCATAGTATCGGGTAGGTCAATGTTGGGGTAGGTCGAGGGTTTGACAGCAGGTAGGAGGGTAGGAGGTGGCACGGTTGGCCCAACAAGGGTTTCAGAGACCACGGTCTTGTCCACTTGAATAGATTCAGGAGTGGCAAAGCCATTCCTTAACAAAAACGCTTGCCAACAGTCACCACTCAGCCTCAAATGATGAACAATAATGATCTTAATCAAGCAGTGATGGAAAAGGCTGGAATCATCCTTTTCCCTCTTAAATCATTTAGACATTTTATACAGACTGCGTAGGAGGTAGTGAGGCATATTCACAGGGAAATCCATAAAATTCATAAGAAACTGGAGATGGTAAAGAAATACTAAACCATAACGACCTTTGCAAGTCATGAATTTCTTAACAATGGCCATTAGATCATGCCACCTTGACTTAAGGGTAGTGACTGGCATACCTCTATCACAACTGACAATTTTCCTCGATGTGAATAGGAGCGACCATGACACTTCATCCACTTTCGAATTCTTAAACCACCTCTGCCCTTTAGCTGGCAAACCCGTGGCTGAACTGAGGAATTCTTCGTTTAGCTCGAGTTGGATGTCCCCAACCTTAGCCCTGCATCCGTCGAATGTGAGGGCAAACTGCTGGGTGACCGCGAGGTTGAAACCCTCAAATTTTTGGATGAAAACTAAATAGACATTATTCTCCATGTCCTCACGAGAATTATCAAATAGTAGCAGCGTTTGGACGCCATTAGGTTCTATGCGCACTACAGGTGCCATGGGAGAGAACACACAGTCGGCAGGGTAAATGGTGAGGGGGGCCTGGACAGGGTAGACGCAGGGCTGAATGCTCACAGGTTTCCCCAAAACCAACAGAGGTAGCCCGAGATACAAGGTAGACATTAATGCCTAAGTGTGCGAGGGTGGTGGAATGAAATGAACCATGCAAAACATTCATATCGAAATGTGCAGTCGACGACACTATGGTGATTCAAATTACTATTGGTGTGTGTTAAAAACAATGTAAACGACATGCCAAACAAATAACTATTGAAAACCATTGACAAGTCGATCCGGATGTTTGAACAAATAATGACATTTGTATAATTTAAAACAAAACAACATTTGGAATATAGCACCAAGGATTTGATCATAAAATGTATGCGTTCCATGAAACCATTGCACCAAGGACTTAATAAAAAACAATAGAATACCATACCACCATTGTATCAAAGATTTAATCAAAGACACCAAAATCATTTGCATCATGAATTTATAAATTGAAACCATGTCAACCAAAAATGCAAAGTGAATAAAAGTTTGGTGTTTCGATTCATGTGTGACCACGATTGAGTTAGAAGTGAAATGACCACATGAACAAGAGTATTCATACCAATCCAAGGATGATTTTAATGCCATCAACATGACTTCCAATTCAAGGTTTTCACGCTTGCAGTCATGAAAATGAAAACGAGAGACATATATGCGAAAGCAAAGATGACAGTGTCATTTTATTTTCAAAAATTACGACAAGTGTTAAGGGTTCAAAACTCTTGTGTAGGCAGCTTATAAGGAAAAGATAGAAATGCGAAATCGCTGCCAACAATGGTGACACACTGGTAGAAGCAGTTATCTCTGCCAACAGAACAAATCTAGATTAGGATAATGAGAATAATTCTAACTCAAAAACAACCAGAAAATTGTCTAAACATCATCATTAATCAAATATTCCAGTTGTGCTTAAAAGATGAAAACTGGTAACAGTCTTAAGACAAGTGAGTCATGATATTAAAGATAAAATCTCCAATATTGTTGACAGAGCCACTACTGCCAGAAGGCATCCATATCCTCGATAGGGTTGCCATTTAACCGACTCTGATATCCGTATCCTGCCAAGAAGTTCCAGATCAGAATAAAGGACATTTTAAGTTCAATAGATTCCATATTTGCAAATTTTCATATACCCGACATTGCTTCATTGCCAGTGGGCCTATTCAGTACCCCGACGAAGTTGTCTTGGTGTCATGCATGCATTTACCCACTGCCAGCAGACCTGTTCAGTATCCTGGCGGGTTTACAAGCACATCCCACAACTCTTTGATGATTTATTTAATTTTTAAAGATATATAATTGAGTAGGGTGACGCTGAAAATTATGATATTTCAGACATATTTTTTACAGACCTTGAAAGAATTTTTAAAGCTATCCTTCATTAATATTCAGAGATGGTTTGTTTACAAAACCGACCTTCGAAAGCAGGGAGACATCTACTGAGTTATTCCCTTAAGGAATAGGGACAGCATAAGAAGATAATGGATGATCATGACAGGCTTCACTTACAGGTTGAAATCAATAAACTTCTTTCAAACAACAGTCTTTCCTCAACATGGCTGTAAATTTCAGAAGCATATCACAATTGATGTTTAGATAAATTTTCAGCAGTCATTTCAGAGAAAGAATTTTCTGTCTTCCTTGTCTGACCAGTTCATAATGCAGGTATGTGTATTTCAAAAAGAAAGACTGATAAGCAGAAAAGGAAATGAAACACATCAGCGAAGAAAAATTGGAAAGCAAAGAAATCCAAAAAACAAAATAAAATATGTACAGAAGGTGCATCTGAAAACCTCATGCAACAGATCCCTTGGGAGACTGAAAGAAAGTAGGAAAATCCTATTTTATGGGAAAGCAGTCTTACTCGTGGTACCTTGGGTCAGGGTTGATTCAAATTTATTTATCTCTTTACTTTCCATTTAAGATTTTCATGACGATACTGCATTTTTGAAAATAAATGTTCAACTAGAAGTAAAGAGAAAAGGATCAAGGGGACTTCCCTAACAACAGCCGTATTATGGTTCTCGTGGTGCACCCACTTGCGTTCATGACTGCATTATTACAAGGAGAAATAGTGAGAAATAAAATTGAAAGGAAAACCTATTCCTAAACCTACCCTAACTATTAAATAAATTAGGATACTACGTGAAGTCATGTTTCCAATGTAGCCATCAGAGTAACTCCAATCCTGCAATGTAAACAAGATCAAGCAATACTAATAAGAATGGTAACATATCAAAAAATGACAGAAACATATCACACTCACCTTCATAATCATCATCTAAAAACAAAGTAAGCATGATCTTACCATTTCCTTGGATATTCTTGTTGTACGAATCCTCCAGCCATTGCGTAATCTTGTCGTGATAAGGGTGATAATGGCATGGGCGAGTGTAAGTAGGTTTGAAAAAATTGTCAAGATTACGAGGAAATGGAATAACCATAAGCCAAGGCTAAAATGCCCCATCCTCCTGACAGTTCTCTAAGTACTCATTAATTTCTTCACATGGAGAATCTAAAAGAAACATGTCACGCCTACTTCCAAGATACTTGGGTAAAAATAAAGCAAGCACAACTTTGTCTTTATTATGAATTTTTTTTATATATGAATATTCAAGCCATCCTAAGATCCTGTCACAAAAATGGGGATGCAAACCATGACTTTGATGAAACGAATATATCAATGGGAAACTCATCATAGGA
>SNQJ01S0213720.1:0-15711 GCA_010110895.2 Picea sitchensis | reverse complement strand
AACATAAGAGATTCCAAACCCTAGTGTCTAATAATATCCCTCAAATCCAAAATCCTTCTAGATCCATGGTCGTCAGATTCCACCCCCTCATTCTTCCAGAACAACTACATCATTTTCCTTAGAATTATAGCCAGAGAATTGAGCTCTATGATTCTAAAGGGAACATTTCATCCCAAAATCATCTGGATTGGTTCAATGATTTCATCGATGTGGAAGAGGTCGACTACATAAATGCGAAAAAGAGTTTGTTTGTGCATATGTTTGTGGGGGAGGTGAGGAAGTGGTTCAAATATCTCCTGAATGTGAGCATTTGAGACTTCTCTGCATTCAAAATGTCTTTCATCACTAGATGGGGAGACAAGAAGAACCCCTTGTAGTTGTTAACACAGTAAAATAATATGAAGAAGGCACCAGACGAGAGGATGCAACAATTCTTAGCTCATTTCATGAAGGTGTATAAATCGATTCTTGCAGAATTCCATTCACCTCCTGGGGATACACAATTGCAATACACCAACTTCTTCAACAACAACTTCACCTTGTTGTTGAGAGAAATAAGATCAACAAATCTAGATGCAATTATGAGCAATGTGATCAAAGTCGAGGTAAATATGATGGATTTGGGGAAGATCAAACATAGATTCAATAGAGGCGATAAGAATCCCCAACAATATGTGCAACCATAAACATCGAGATCCGAAGACAAAAAATTTGATTTAATGATGAGAACCATGGAGAATCTAATGGAGAAAATGTCTGTGGGAAATAGACCCACTGCCTGATAAAAGCATGACCCCCGGCCCAGGAATCAAAACCTCATAAGGGGTCAATTTCCCCATATCAGACAGAGGGGAAAGAGGGAGAAGAGAGATCAAGGCGATAAACAGACAAGGCCTCCATTCCAAAACAACTATGCAAAGGAGGATTTCAATCAGATGTTCTTAGAACAAATGCATTTTTGCGACGAAAAAAACCTGCGCATGTTTTTTACAAAGAGTGAACATGATCGATACATGATCCAAAACGATGATTTGATGCTAGAGACAAATGATACATGGTTTGGGGAAATATATGATACATTGTCTTGGGAAACAGAACAATTTAGAAATGGTTACCAAAACGCCATCATGCAGTTTCAGAAGAAATATAACCTCAAGAGAAAGGATGCTCACACTGAATCTCAACAGAAAAACCCCATAATAAATAATTTAGTGGACATCCCTTCCACTAGCCGAATGAGGCTAGACAACATGACCAATGATGCAACTGAAAAGGAAAACTCAAAGGAGGAAGCGCTAAAGAAAATGCCAGAAGAAAACCGAGAAGCGGGTGGAAAAGAGGTAGAGAAAGTTTGCCCTCCCTTTAAATTTGAGAATGAAATGGCCAAGATCAAAATATTTGTCCCCTTTAGAAAAATTATCAAAAAGGGTGAATATCAGGAGAAAATTATCAAAATGCTAAAAATGGGAGGGACTCTTGATACTTTGAATGTCCAAGACAATCACCCTGCTATTTTATTTGGTCTGCATGTTGAAGAGACAAGTGATACTAAGGATGTCCCTTTGTTCTACATAATTCTAAAGGTTCATGACATGACCCTACATAACACCATGCTAGATTCATGAACATTGCACAACCTCATGCCAAAGGTGATCATGGACTAATTGGATTTGGATGTCACCAGACCTTATCAGGACCTTTTATAGTTTGACTCGAAGAAAGTCAAGTTCTTGGGCCTCATCAAGGACTTGGTCGTGTCATTGGCCCAAATTCCTTCGAAAAACATGGTTATGGACGTGGTCATGGTGGACATACCCCCTAAGTTTGGCATGATTCTATCCAAGTCATGGGCTATGAAGTTAAAAGGGACCCTACAAATGGACATGTCATGCGCCACCATTCTTATCTCTGGCTAGGATAGATGATTGTACAGAGAAGTGTTGTTGAAATACATGGTAGGCAGCAAGACGCAGCCAAATAAAAATCCCATATACTCCATAGACACTAAGGTTAGTTCCTCTATATTCTACAATGACCTGAGTTTTGAAGAGGAAGAGATGACAACCATCATGACGGTCGATGAGGAAACCATGTGGAAAGCAGCAGAGTGCATCGACCCAAAAGACCATGCGGAAAACCAGATATGGAACACGACTTTCAATGGCATGGTTAGTAAGGAAGGAGAAGGTGTTGACGTATGGGTAAGCCTCCCTGATTTGGGCACAAAGTTGTGCTCATACAAGCTCATGCTCAAATGCAAAAACAACATGGATGAGTATGAGTTACTGATTCTGGTCCTGAAGGTGTTGAAATAATTAGGCACGAAGAAGATAGTAGTGCACAGAGACTATGAACTGGTCATAAACCAGGTCAAAGGCATATATCAGGAAAAACACCACAGGATAAGAGCATACAGAAACTTGGTGTTGGATCTCCTTGAGAAATTCTCGGAGTGAGATCTATCAGTTGTCCCTAGGGAGAAAAACTAGATCGTTGATGTGTTGGCCACCTCGGCCTCGGTTTTTAAAATCCCCATCATCCCTAATAGAAAATACGAGATCAAAGTCAAACACATGGCGGAAGTACCTGATAATATCAAAAATTGGTAGGTGTTTGAATGTGAAAAACAAGTGGAGAGGTTTCTCCAAATGAGTGATGAGTTCGCTAATGAAAACATTTACGGTGAATGCTACTACGATGAAGATGGGAGTGAGGATGCATGCAGTAATAATGACCCTTTCTAGGACCAGATAGCAAGAAGAGACATAGTATAACTGAAAAATAATATCATCCCAAAGGGGCTAGTGTCGTTGGAAAAGTTGTTCAACAAAAATGACATGGCCATAAATCCCAGGATCACTACAAATGATAAGGATGTCGAAGACTGCAACATTGAGACTGAGGAGAACTCAAAAATAATCAAATTATCAAAAATGCTCAGTCCATAGGTCAAGCAAGACTACATCAAGCTCATGAAGGACTTCCCCGACATTTTTGCATGGACCTATGACGATTTGAAGGTGTGTGACACTAAAGTAATCCAACATGTTATCCCTCTCAAAGAATACCAGAGGCCTTTCAAATAGAAGTTGAGACAAATAAATCCCCTGCTAGTGTCGTTGATCGAAAAAGAGGTAAAGAAACCGTTCGAAGCCAAAATTATCATTTCTTTATGGTTCTCGAAGTGGATAACCAATTTGGTACCTGTAAGAAAAAAGAGTGGCAAAATAAGACTTTGCATGGACTTTTGAAACTTGAACAAAGTGTGATGTAGACCCCCTATCCTTCCTAAGGGATGCATGACCTCCCAGTCAGGATCTCTAATTCTGGAGTCAGAACGACTCTCCTAGTTCTGAAAGGGAACCTCTAACACTAAGTCCACAGGCTCTTGTCTATGTTCTACTCATGCAAACCAACACTAGGCATAAGCCCCAAACTCGTCAAGACCGCAGGTGCAACCATGGGTTTAGCCAAAAAGGTGCATTGCGTTTGGTGTTTCAGGATTTCTGATACAATGGTCCCCTGACGCAGACCCCTCTGAGTCCTGAAAATCGATGGGCTAATCGGAGGTTGTATCCTCCCTTTCCTCTATCTATGTGGCCACGCTCTTGTGACCACCACCTTCAATACAAGGCACACCCAGCTCCTCTAAGTCCCAAATGCCGAAAGCATGATGGCATGAGATCTACGGCTTAGATCAACCCCTGGATGATGGGTAGGATCATTTCGGCGTTTTGCATTTTGTGACTTCACCCAGCACAAAATTTGATCACTCCTTCACTCAATCGTCAAATTCCAAAGCACCCCTTTGTCACAAATTGACGGCCCTGGGCCTCTGAAGATCCAACAATCATGATCTTATCAGGTTTTCACCAGTCGAGAGTCCTAAAATGGTTGACCATTATACTCCCGATTGCCTAAATGGAGAAAGTCTCCTTACTACCGATCAACATCTCTCATTCCTCTTCTAAACATATGCAATGTTAATGTTTGCACGCTTGTCCCAAATCAAACGGTCATTGATTCTCCACTGTGACCTAATGGTCGATAATGCTCATCCTCCTGAGCTATTAGTCTCTCAGACTTAGAATATTTTCTAAGTCCCCGAAGGTTTTGACCTTCACTTCTCCTAGGAAATGGGTTCCTGGATCTCGATAACACTTTCTGAGGTGTTATTCATCCTGAGCTTCATCTGATGTAGACTTCAATTTCCCATGCACTCCTTGCACCTAAGGATCTAAATAACTCAGATCTAAGGGATTTCTCATAGAGAAATTCCTCTCCCAATCTCTTGGTGTTCTTCTCTTTGGCTCGATTCACACCTTGCAGAGATTCCAATGAAGAGAAATAATTGAAACTGAAAACCTAACATTCACAGTTCCATTCTGTCCTATGGGGATTCATCCACTTTCTCATAAAAATAGAAATGATAAGAAATTGCAAAACATTGTTCACACACCATGTATTGGATCAATTTTCCTTATGTTCTATTCACAAGTGCCAAAATGGATACAAAATACATTCAAATTAAAACAACTGAAAAAACTAAGATCTCCTGCTAACTCGCAGTTCTCTTACTCCTTCTGTATTCCAACTAACCCTATCTAGGCATACAAAACCTCTATTTAACTCAGATGGATTTATAGGGGTTTTTTTTTCCCTGCCTACTCATCTACTCTAAGACTTAATCTACTGGATAACTTAGACCAGTCTCAATCTGGAGCTGTAATGAAAACTCTTGCTCTGCTTGCGATTTTTAAAATGTGCCTCAAAGGGTAAATTTTGGCACTAGTTCAAGTGTTCCTCGAAAGGTAAATTCTGGTGTTGAGTTAAGGAAGATTCCATAATCAACTGCAACTACCAACATTGAAGTCCTGGAAGAACTCCCACATGCTAAGTGGCTCTGCCTCTGCGCGCTTGCCAACAATGCTTCTGCATCATACTCCCCTTGACAAAAATTTCATGGAATCCTCTCCATGAGCTCCTGCACTGATGTTCCCTGCTTTTGGATGTAAGATTCATTTTCCCAACTAGAATTTTTGATTGGGTGTTTGTTCCATTTGAACAGACATTTGAAATAGGTTTTCCTTCTGGTCTTCTTTCCAATCCTCTAATCCACAATTTTCTCCATCTGTGAATTTTCTGCCACAGGCATCTGTTTCTCCCACTGAATATTTTCTTGATATTTTGATTCCTTTGTGTCACCTTTACTGTAAGGATACATATCTAAAACATTGAATATGGGCGATATGGCCACACCATCTGGTAGCTCAATCTCATAGGTGTTTGCATCAAACTTCCTCAAGATCTTACAGGGTCCTATCTTCTTCATCTTCAACTTGTTATGTGTTCCCCTAGGGAACATTTCTTTCCTGAGATGTGTTAAAACTTGATCTCCTATTTCAAATTGAAGTTCCTTGCGATGTTGATAAGCTCTATGCTTGTATTTCTGGTTAGAACTCTGCAACCGTTCTCCGATCTGGCTATGGATTTTTTTCATTTCGACAGAAAAATATTCTGCTCCAGTGCTTCTGATCTCACCCTGTTCCAAGTCTCTCAACTCAGAAAATCCCCTGGGTTTCATTCCATATAGTATTTGTAATGGGCTCCTTCCAGTGCTCCTATTTAGTGATTCATTGTATGCAAACTCTGTTTGTGGCAAAATCTGATCCCACTGACTATGATGCTCAGTGACTAAACTCCTCAATAAATTTACCAAACTTTTGTTTACCACCTCAGTCTATCCATCTGTCTGAGGGTGATAAGATGATTTGAAGGAAAAATATGTCCCCATCTTCTTCCACGACGTCCTCCAAAATTTACCAACAAATATTTTGTCACTGTCCGAGACAATGCTCTTGGGTAGGCCGTGAAGTCTCACAACTTCTTTGAAAAACAGATTTGCAATATGTGTTGCATCACTGGTCTTCTAGCATGGGATGAAATGTGTCATCTTTGAAAACCTATCTACTACCACAAATATGGAATCNGAGACAATGCTCTTGGGTAGGCCGTGAAGTCTCACAACTTCTTTGAAAAACAGATTTGCAATATGTGTTGCATCACTGGTCTTCTAGCATGGGATGAAATGTGTCATCTTTGAAAACCTATCTACTACCACAAATATGGAATCAAATCCTTTTTTTGTTCTTGGCAATCCCAACACAAAATCCATGCTTATTGCATCCCAAGGCCTCTCTGGTATTGGAAATGGTTGATACAATCCAGTTTTCTGTCTTTTCCCCTTTGCATGTTGGAATATTCTACATCTGTTCACAAAATTTATCACCTCTTTTCTCATACCTAGCCATAGTATGAACTACTCAACTGTGCAAACGTTTTATCATGGCTGAAATGTCTAGCCAATCCTCCATTGTGCTTCTCCTTCAAAATATTATCCCTCATTAAGCATCTTGGTATGCACAACTGATTTCCTCTGAACAACAGTTCTTCCTGAATCATGTACTCTGTCCATGGACTTATATCTCTCAGCACAAGTTTTCTACATGCTTCATATGCTTCCTTGAAGTTTGTATCATCACAATACATATCCTTAAGGTGTTCAAACCCCAAGGTCTTCACCCAGAATTCTTGCAGAGTTAAACATATCTTGCTTAATGCATCAACAACCTTGTTAGCATTCCCAGCAATATGTTTTATGACAAAAGTAAAAATTTTCATAAATTCAACCCATTTTGCATGCCTCTGATTCATTTTTTCTTGTCTGGTTATGAATTGTAAAGCTTGGTTATTGCGATACAAGACAAATTATTGTGGGACGAGATAGTGCCTCCATTTCTTCAAGGATTGAATTTGGGAATAAAAATCTTTGTCATATGTGGAATACTTCCTCTTGGTCTCATTCAGCTTCTCACTGAAATAGGAAACAGGTCTGTTATCCTGACTCAAAACTACTCTTATTGCAAATCCACTTGCATCACACTTTACTTGAAATGTCTTTTCAAAATTCAGCAAGACCAGAATCATTCATTATATTATATTCTCCTTCAGTATATTGAATCTCCTTTTGGCCTTCTCTATCCATTTGAATGACTTGGTCCTTTTCTTCACTATATCTATCATTGGTACACAAATCCCACAGAAGTCTCTAATGAACTTCCTATAGAAACTCGCCAATCCATGGAAGCTCTTTACCTCGAACATGCTCCTTGGTGACAACCATTCTCTGATCACTTTCACCTTCTCTGGATCCATCTTCAGTTCATTCGAAGAGATCACAAAACCCAATTAAATGAGCTTTGTCTTCATAAAAGATGACTTCTTCATATTTATCAGCAGCTTCTCCTGGTGTAGCCTCCTCATTACTAATGTTAGGTGCCTCAAATTCTCCTCTTTAGTTCTGCTAAAGATCAGTATATCGTCCAGATATACAACTACAAATTTTCCAATGAAATCTTTTAAGATTTCGTTCATCATCCTCATAAAAGTGCTCGGGGCATTTGTTAAGCCAAATGGAATAACAAGCCACTCATACAAACCTTCATTTGTCTTAAAGGTTGTTTTCCATTCATTACCTTGTCTCATCTTGATCTGGTGATATCCACTTTTCAGATCTATCTTAGAAAAGAAATTTGGTCCACTTAAGAAATCCATTAAATCATTCATCCTTAGTAAATGAAATATGTACCTGATGGTGATCTTGTTGATGGATCTCGAGTCTATGCACATTATCCACCCTCCATATTTATTTGGGATCAACACATTTGGTACTGCGCATGGGCTCAAACTTTCTCTGACCAAACCCTTATCTAGGAATTCTTGGACTTGGTTCTTCATGTCCTCATTCTCTCGAGGTGTTAACCTGTATGCTACTTTGTTCGACAGGCTTTCTCCTAGTATCAAGTCGATATGATGAATTATACTTCTAATGGTTGGCAATGAGTTTGGAAGCTCATCCACCACTATATCAACGAAATTATCCAACAATTCCTAAACTTCCTCAGGAAAATCATCCATTGATGTACTTCTAAGGATAAATTTGGGCTTCCTTACCACAACAAACTGCATTTCCTGTTCCTCCTTGACTTCTTTCAAAAGTTCCTTCCCACTCATGAGAAGTATGCTTTTCATGGCTTCCTCTTTCACTCTCTTCTCCTGTATTCGCAACAACACATGTGTTCTACCATTCTTCTCCAATGTATACATATTTTTTCTCCCATTATGAATGAAATTTATGTCAAACTACCATGTTCTTCCCAATAGACCATGGCATACGTCCATGGGAATTACATCACATAGGATTTCATCTTTATAACCTCCTATGTTAATTTCAACCAAGCATTGTTTAGTAATCGTTACCTGGTGTACTTTTTGCAACCATGAGACCTTGTATGGATTTGGGTGTGCAGTTGTCTTCATCTCCAATTTCTCCACCATCTCTGTGGATACTAGGTTATCAGTGCTCCCACTGTCAATGATCACCTTGCATACTTTTTCCTTAATCTTGCAAGTTTTTTTGAAGAGACTGTTTCTCTGCACTGGCTTTTCAATTTCTGCCTCTGGTTTTAAGAGAAATTTTCTCAACATCATGGATGCTCCATCCTCTGCTCCTTCTACTTCAACACCTCTTCACTGGGTTTATGAGATGTGAGCTTCTCCTCCTCCTTATTTCTTCTTCTCAAGACATTCCCAAGACATGTGTCTTGTCTTTCCATAGGCATAGCATCTTATTCCTCCTCTACCTCTTCCTCTAGAAGAGTTTCTTCCACCACCCTATTTTTCTCAGGAAATTACTCCTCTTTCCGAGTGACTATGTGGTTTCTTAGCCTCATCCTTATACTAATGTGTTCTGTCAGGGTTAAACCCCTTGATTTTTCTTACCTCTTCCTTGTTGGTTCTGTTATCTGGTCAGCTTCTCCTCTACCTTCAGCACAAATTGATAAGCATCCTCAATGGTCCTGACTGACATCATGGTGAGCTCGTCCTGGATTTCATATCTCAATCCATTTATATATATGGAAAAATTGTATTCATCTCTATCGCTCTGTCCATTTCTGATGTTCAGCCAATATAACTCCTCGGTGTACTCCTTAACCATCATCCCTTTCTGTCTCAGGATCTGTAACTTCCTGAACAAATTTATTTGATAATCTTTCGGCATGAACTTAGCCTTCAGCTTGGCTACCATTTTGTCCCAATTATTTATCCTCTACTTTCCTTTACTTATCCTCTAAGCCTGCAGCTCGTCCCACCATAGTTTTGCATGCCCTTTTAGCCTAGTGAATGATTTCTTCACCTTCTTCTCCTCATCGACATATTCATAGTTGAATTTTTTTCCATGGATATTATCCAATCCAACAGTTCTTCAGCATCTAGATTTTCCTCATACATGGGAACCTCTATCTTAGCTCTACCTCCCAAGCTGGCAACTACTCTCAAAAAATGTTCTTCTGTAGCATCCTCTCCTGCATATTCTTCAACCTCAACCTCTTCACTTTCTGCATCACTGATGTCTCCAACATCAAGTGCTCTTCTCTGCATTGCTTCCATTATTTCCAATCTGGCATGAATCTCTTGCATATCCCTCTTTATAGCATGGTTGTCTAACATTGGCTCTCATCTCCTTGGTGGCATTGTGTTGACTGCTTGTCACACACAGAGTACAAATTCGAGTTCTTTGTCTTCTCCTTTTATCTTTCTCTTTCACCTGAAGTCTATAGATGAATAATTTATGCTTTGATACCACCTAATGCAAGACCCCTATCCTTCCTAAGGGTTGCGCTACCTCCCAGTCAGGATCTCTGATTCTAGAGCCAGAATGGCTCTCCTGGTTCAGAAAAGGAACCTCTAAAACTAAGTCCATAGGCCCTTGTCTATGTTCTTCCCATGCAAACCAACACTAGGCATAAGCCCCAAACACCTCGAGACCCCAGGTGTGACCATGGGTTTAGCCCAAAAGGCAAATCCCAAAAGGCACGCCGCGTTTGTTGTTTCAAGGTTTCTGATACAATGGTCCTCCGGCACAGACCCCTCTGAGTCCCAAAATTCGATGGGATAATCGAAGGTTGGCTCCTCCCTTTCCTTTGTCTATGTCACCATAAGGTGCACCCAGCTCCTCCAAGTCCCAAACATTGAAAGCACAGTGATGCGAGATCTACGGCTTAGATCAACCCCTGGTCGATGGCTAGGATCATTTTGGCATTTTGCATTTCGTGACATGAAATCCAGTCACTGTTCCACTCGATCTTCAAATTCTGAAGTGCCCCTTTGTCACGGATCAACGACTCTGGGCCCCTAAAGATCCAACAGTCACTATCTTACGAAGTTTTCACCAGTCAAGAGTCCCAAAATTGTTGACCCTTGTACTCCCAGTTGTTGAATGGCGAAAGGCTCCTCGCCACCGATCAACGACTCTCGTTCCTCTTCTGAACATATGTAACGTTAAATTTTGTTCACTTGTCCTGAATCAGACGTTCATTGATTCTCCATTGTAACCCAACGGTCGATAAGGCTCTTCCTCCTGAGCTCTTAGTCTCTCAGACTTAGAAGATTTTCTAAGTCCCCGAAGGTTTCGACCTTCGATTCTCCTGGGAAATGGGTTCTTGGATCTCAATAACACTTTCTGGAGTGTTATTCCTCCTGATATTTGTCTGATGCAAACTTTGATTTCCCATGCACTCCTTGCACCTAAGGGATCTCAATAACTCAAATCCAAGGTATTTCTCATAGAGAAATTCCTCTCCCGATCTCTTGGCATTCCTCTCTCTAGCTTGACGCACACCTTACAAAGATTCCAACAAAGAGAAACAATCGAAACTAAAAAACTAACATTCACAGTTCCATTCTCTCCTATGGGGATTCATCCACTTGCTCATAAAAATAGAAATGACAAGAAATTGCAAAACATTGTTCACACACCATGTATTGGATCAATTTTCCTTTTGTTCTATTCACAAGTGCCAAAATGGCTACAAAATACATTCAAATTACAACAACTGAAAAAAATGATATCTCCTACTAACTCACAGTTCTCTTACTCCCTATGTATTGTAGCTAACCCTATCTAGGCGTACAAAACGTCTATTTAACTCAGATGGATTTCTAGGGTTTTTTTTTCGCTGCCTACTCATCTACTCTAAGACTTAATCTACTGGATAACTTAGCCTAGTCTCAATCCAAAACCATAATGAAAAATCTTTCTCTGCTTGCGATTTTCAAAACGTGCCTCAAAGGGTAAATTTTGGCATTGGTTCAAGCGTGCCTCCAAAGGTAAATTCCAGCACTGAATTAAGTCGAATTTCAAAATCGGCTACAACTTTCAACATTGAAGTTCTGGAATAACTCCCACGAGTTGAGTGGTCCTGCCTTTGTGTGCTTGCTAATGATGCTCCTACATCAAAGTGTCCCTAGAGGACCACTACCCTCTCCCTAAAATGGAATATATCCTACAAAATGTGGTGGGGTCCCAGAAGATATCCATGTTGGATGGTTTTTTAGGGTATAATCAAATCATGGTCCACCCAGACGACAAATAAAAAATGGCTTTCACGAATCCATGGGGAACATTCATGTATGCCAAGATGCCTTTCAGCCTAATGAACATAGGTGCCACTTTCCAAAGGACAATGGACATATCATTTGCTGATGAAAGGGACAATTTCATTTTGATATATCTAGATGACATCACAATATACTTTTCCTTCTATGAACAACACCTCGAGTATTTGAAGAAATTTTTCCAGAAGTGTAGGAAGTTCGGCATATCGCTAAATCCAAAGAAATCACATTTCAGGATGGAACAAGGGAAGATGTTGGGGCACATTATCTCGAAAGAAGGAATCAATATAGACCCCAACAGGGTTAACGGAATCCTAAAATCGACACTTCGCACAGTAAGAAGGAAGTGCAATCCTTCCTGGGAAAAGTAAACTTCTTAAGAAGATTCATCCCGAACCTGGAAGAATTTATAAAGCACATAACCTGCATGCTCAGGAAGGGAAATGAGATCAAGTGGAATATGGAAGCTAGTAAATCTTTTGAAGATATCAAGGTGGCACTGACAAGATCTCATGTGTTAGCTAGTCCATACTTCACAAAATATTTCAGCATGTTTTCATTCTCCTTAGAGCATACGATTGTTGGCATGCTGTTGCAGAAAGACAAGCATAATTTCGAGAAGCCTATATCCTATTTCAGCATGATGTTGTGGGATGTTGCACTAAGGTACGACATTATGGAGAAACAATCATACGCATTAGTGAAAGCCCTGAAGGATTTTAGGATGTACATATTTAACTCCCACGTCATTTCTTATGTTCCCAACAACTCAGTAAAGGATATCCTCACTCAGCCAGACCCCGAAAGGAGGATAGGTAAGTGGATAGAGACCATGCTAGAATATGACATAGATATTAAGACTACAAAACTAATTAAAGGTTAGGGGCTTGCGAAGATAATGGCATAGTCAGACTACGATGTTGTGGGATGCTCCACTAAGGTACGACATTATGGAGAAACAAGCATACACATTAGTGAAAGCCCTGAAGGATTTTAGGATGTACATATTGAACTCCCACATCATTTCTTATGTGCCCAACAACTCAGTAAAGGATATCCTCACTCAGCCAGACCCCGAAGGGAGGAGAGGTAAGTGGATAGAGACCATGCTAGAATATGACATATATATTAATCCTACAAAACTAATTAAGGGTCAGGGGCTTGTGAAGATAATGGCATAGTCAGACTGCAATGTTGTGGGAATCAATTTCATTGTTGATTTGTCAGAGAATCCTTTGGAAGAAACAACTGTGTAGGTGTTTGAGGAGTTCATCGATTCGTCATGGTATGCAAACATCATATATCTATTGAAGAATCTCCAGACCCCTTTAGGCATAAGTAAGACCAAGGCTTGGTTTCTAAATCTTAAAGAGGTTAAGTTCTGCATCCTGGATAACTCACTCTACTGGAAATATCCTAGGGGAATGTTGCTAAGTTATTTTCTAGAGAGTAATGCAAAGCGAGCCACAAAAGAATTTCAAAAGGGTAACTGCGGGGGACACCATTACTCGAAAACCACCATGCACAAAATCCTAAGAGAGGGTTACTATTTGCCTACCATCTTCACAGACGTCCACAAAGAAGTATCCAGTTGCCATGAGTGTAAAATTTTTGATGGGAGAAGAAAGTTGAATCCGTTGCCACTAAATTCAATCTCAGTCGAAGAACCATTAATGAAGTGGGGTTTGGATTTCTTAGGGGAAATAAATCCGCCATATTCGACACAGTAGAAATGGATACTCACGGCCACTGACTACTTCAAAAAATCTATAGAAGTGATCCCCATGAAGCAAGCTGTCGACGCAGTCATCATCCAATTTCTGGAGACAAATGTATTGTCGAGATTCAGATGCCACATGAAGATCATAATAGACAACGCAGACACATTCAAGTCCAAGAATATGGAGAAGTTTTGTCAGTATTAAAACATAACCCTGGGACATTATACAATGTACTACCCACAATGAAACAAGTTATTAGAATCATCAAATAAGATCCTGACCAGGATCATCAAAATACTCCTGCAAGACAACAAGAAAGATTGGAATAAAAAGATTATCTATGCGTTGTGGACAGATAAGGTTACCACCAATAATTCCATCTTAACATCGCCTTTTCAGATCGTATACAATGCAAATGCAATTTTCCCTACCACACTGGGGTTTCCCATTAGAAATTTGTTGCAAGATCAGGAGGCCGAGCCAAATGACACGTAGAGAAGAATAAATGAGTTGGTTCAGACACAACAGATGAGGGAACAAGTGTACAATCGATCACATCTCCACTAGGAAAGGATGAATAAAGCCATTGACAAGCATTCTAAGCCACAAGATTTTTAGTTGGGTGATCTGATGTTTAGATGGGACGCGAGAAATGAGGACAAAGGAAAGCATGGAAAATTCGATAATCTATGGATGGATCCATTCAAAATCAGTGCACATCGTGGAAATAATTCTTATTTTATGGAAGAACTAAATGGGGAGTGCGTTGGTTGGGGGCATGTAAATGACAGGTTCCTCAAACATTATATGATGAAATAAAATTCGTTTAAGTCATATTCCATTGTAGATAGTCATTTTATTTTTGTGTGTCGTCAGTAGGTCAACAGAGAATTGAAGCTTGAAGTGAAGGCCCTGAGTTTATGATGAGTCTTTTGGAAGTTGTGTCTATAGGTTTAGTTGCATTTTTTTTTCTTTTTTTTATATTGCAGTGCCGAAGAGTCGAAATAAGGCCCAATGGTCAGGCACCTAGTCTACTGTTCTTTGATTCCTCATGGAGATGATAGCATCCATGTTGGAGCCAGCTATTAACGTCGCCATTTTTCTTTCAATTAGAGTCAGTTTTTAGTCGAGTTAGGGCCCATGTGTCAAAACATGTCAAGTCAGGTACATAACAATCAAGGGATCGAAGTCAACAAGTGGTCGGTTGTCCCTTGGAAAGGGGAAGGGATGTCAAAGTTGAAACATGTGTAAATGGTACAGGTATGTTGTTCCCAGAGATTTGAGTCCTGTTAAAAGTTAGTCTCTACGTGCCCCAGGTCGAGTCAAGTAGTTAATGGAAGTCACGTCGGCAAGTGTTGTAACTATTATCAGTTCATTATGAAGACCAAAGAAATGACAAATCACGGCTTTAGTATCATGTATTCCTTGCAACCTTTATTGCATGTACCTTACACGTGGGGATGTGTTATGGAAAATATGCAATTCGATTCGAAACATCTAGTCTCCATGAATTCAGTGTTCCTTGGGAAATTTCCTCCTTCTGCTCAATATGTTATAAATCCCATAGGTTTTGCACCCATTTTATTCATGAAATCAGATTTATGCTATGTCTATAAGTTTTCTTGCAGGCCTAGGTCGATCGAATTCTCCATCTTGGGCATTTGTCGGATCCACTGCGCATAAGATAAATACTAGTTGTGCCATGGTGACCTCCCAAAACATAAGGAAGGGCACACAAAGTGGCATCATTGCTAGGTCTGAGCCCCAAAGCAACTAGGATTCATTCTCACTCACAAAGGACATCCCCAAGGATACAAAGGGAGTTTTCCCTTTACCCGCGGGAATGATGACATCACACCACGCGGAACCTGGAGATGAAGGACCTGCACAGGAAGGAAGGATAGTAGAATCTCGGCCTCCCCAAAAACAGATACCTCGGAGAAGGGGTAGGCCAAAGAATATTAAGGAAGATGGGGAAACCCAAATCTGAGACAAGCCATACACAAGATTGTTTGCTGAAAAATTACTTATGTGCGTTGTTCAACTAGAGCTTGTGGAAGGTACAAGCCGAGAAAGTAGGAGAAGAATGAGGAGTATGGATTTCATGGGTACAAGTGATCAAGATCCATCTCAGTAGCTCAAGAAGGTGAAACTAGCTATTGCCGAATTGTATCAGGAAAATAGGGAGCTGAGACAAGAGCCAACGACAAAGACCATTGAAGCGTCAGCAGCACAAGGTCGTGAAGAGAACATGATGTGGCTCAAAAGATAACTTAGAGAGGCACATGATATAATCATACAGTTGCGTGAAGCACAAAGGTTGTCATAGGATGTTAATTTTTATCCCATTATTATAGTTCTTTGCATTTCAATAGATAAGAGCATCATAAGAACAATATCACTGAGAAATACACATTCACAAGAGACACAACATTTATCCTGGGAAACCCTCTAGGGGAAGAAAACCCAGCAA
>SNQJ01S0213719.1:7295-23006 GCA_010110895.2 Picea sitchensis | reverse complement strand
GTACTTGAACATTTAAGTGGGGTAAAAGGAGGTTGCCCCCTCGAAGAGGCTTATTATCTGAAATTATCTCTTTTTCAAGGCGTTGAGTACTTTTCTTGAGGTTTTTACATGCTATATTGATGTTTGGTTCTTAACATCCTTGGGAATCATATTATTTGATGCATGGTTGATATATAGTGGAGCCACATGTCTTATGAAAATAGCACAAGAGGTTTTCGAGAGCTTCACCGATTCTGACTCAAAAATTCATGTGGAACTTGGTATGGGAACTAAGCATGTAGTAAAGGGATCTCGAACAGTATTGTTCCATTTGGAGTCATGAGGCACATTAAGAGTGACAAATGTGTTATGGGTGTCAGAACTCAAGAGGAGTGTGATCTCAGTTTTAGTGATTGAGAAGAATGGATTTGATGTAGTGTTTCAGGATGGAAAGGAGTTGATAAAGCCCATAGGATATATATCAAACAAAGAATTTGCATTTGGAGTTAGAGAGAGAAACTTGTATAGGCTAAAGGGACAACTTGTGTGAGTAGTGGTGAGTAATACAGTGGAAAAGAACAAAGAGCGGGTAGCTCTGAAGATTGAGCAGCTCAGAGGGATCCAACCTTCAAGTTTAGGTGGGAAGGAACAACCTTCCAAGTCTATCGAGAAGGAGTCATGGTATGATATGGCCATGCAGGATGCTCAGGAGAAGGAGGATTCTAGGAGCATGTTCAAAGGTGGTGAGACTTTGGAGACATGTTAGATCATGATGGAAGGGATATCTTCTGTTTCAGATGGAGCAACCAATTATGTGTATTGGAGAGTAGGCATGGTAACGTATCTGGTAGCGAATATTGAGCTAACTCCAAGTGGGAGAAGTACATTCCTCTCTAAGTGGGAGTATTTATGTTATTGATAGCATAAGATAGGTACTTCCGCATTGGCATGTGTCTAGCATGTGGAAATTGTCAAAATTATTCTAGTCTTGGGTTTACTTTAGTTAAAAGGAATTAATTAAAACAAAAGTGTTTTTTATTAGTGAATTGAGTTATTTAAGGAACATGCATAGTATGCAACATGTAATATAAATATTAAGTCGGTGTGAGAAGCAATCCCAATCATAGATCACTTTGGAGATTAGATTTAGATTGTAACTCATGATTATTAAAGTAAGGATAGGGAGAAGGAGAAGACACTTGTGTTGAGGGAATTGACACAGTCAACACTTTGGTGAGAGACCAAGGTTGAGGATAGGAAAGAAGGAATTTTACTAGTGTGAGAAGTGTAGAAGCAAAGAAGGAATTTTTCTTACACAAGAGTGAGGATATCTCACAGGTTAGATGAAGAGATTTTATCCAAGTATTGATACAAAGAGGGTTGCATCACAAAGGACCATGATTCAATATATTATATAGGTGGAGAAATAATTCCATCTATAGGTCATACAGATCAAGGAGAAGATCCTAAGTGGACATGGTAAACAAATAATTTAGTCGGTCGTCGACCTAAAGAATTGGTCAACTTTCTTAACCGACAAGGTGAGGTTTACAATGGAACCCAATGTTCCATCACCCCCCCATAAACTCATTTTGAAGGAAAATAAATTCCATAAATCCCCCCTGAATTTTTTTTGACTCCAAAAGATGATAAAAGATGGTATAACAACACGCTTGAATAATTTTGATCACCATCAATGCTGATCAATGCAAAAAGGAAGTCATCAATTGAAAATTTGGTTGCAAAATTGTTTTCCAAAACACAATCCCAATCGGTCAGGCTACTAGACAAAAATACAACACAAACCAGTCGATTAGTCGAATAGACAAGAAACCCACCAAGATAATCACTCTATGTCAATCCAACAGTCTCTATCATGTAGAAATTCTTTGTATCCAAACAATCTCTATATCAGGTACAATAAGTAGAAGTACATCTCCCAACAACACATTTGAACATAGTTTGATCAGTCCCAACAAATCCAAGTTGATTCAACAAGAAGAAGTCGAGTCAACAAGACAACAAATCAGTTGGGTTTACACATCAACAAATTCAATTCTCCCCCCCTTAAACACAACTATGGGGTTGATAAGTATCAACAATAGATCGCATCGAAAACATCGGTAAATGAACAATAAATAGTTGAAACTCAATTGATGAATACTCATTCAAAAAAATCCTATCAAGTGTCATCTTTGCTTGAACCTCAACCAACCAATATCTCATTTGATCTCCAATCGACTGTCATGTGAGGTTGATCCTTGGTTGACCACTCAAAAAAAATAATTAAGAAATAGGAATGCAACATGATTTTACAATTGATGATATAGAATAGTATGAAGTCCTCAAGCATATGGATAGATTCACCCACGACCATTCATCAATCCAACCACACTCTATCCTGGTAGTTGGTACTGGTCCACTTTTCTATTTTTTGTGTCTTTTATGAAAATATTGGAAAGCATGATCTCCATTCCTTTGAGTTTTATTGCGAGGATGATGTTAGGGAACATAGTTATGTGTTGGATGATCAAAGGAATATGGATCAAGTTCTAGTGTAATATCAAGAGCAGAAAAACCTAGTATATCAGAAGCAATGTCATCAACATAAATATTCTCATATTATTGCATGTTATGAACAACCAACTCATCAATCTGCTCAATAGTAGGTTTCTCTTGTAGCAAATTGTTCTAAACTCCACCTACAACAACTAAAACTTCCTTGGTTGTAGAAAGTCTCAGTGTAGGTAGGGAGGAAACAACAACATCATATCCAAGACCCATTCATGGTGAATTTATACTATAAATAATAGGAACAACAATACCATGTCCATTCTTCTCAACTAATCCTCCCATATACCCCATATTGTTGAGCAGTCAAGACCCAATACATGTCGTTTGTTTTCAAATATGGGAAAAAAACACAATCATTAGTATTAATGCATAAATCAACAACGTCTTTATTGCAAAGAGTATCAGGGGGTGAAGACGTAATATATGAGTATGTCATCTCAACAACAAAAATCATCTTACAAACAATTGGAATATAATAAAAGGTAGAAAGGGTGGAAGAAGGAATAGGTGATCTTGGTAGCTCAACAAGATCTTCTTGTTAGTATTCTTCTCATCATTTTGTAGTCAATGAACTTGATCTTCAATGTTTTGTTTGCAATCCTGAAATCCTTGAATACTCTCATCCTTCTCAGTCGGCTACAAAAATATGGTATCATAATCTTCTTTCACATTATTATATTCATCAAATAGGTGGTTGTTATATTCTTGAAGAGGAGTAGCTTCTTCTCAAAGCTCATCAACAAAAGCCTGTAAATAGGAAACTTCATTTACTAGTTGGGTAGTGGATTCTTCCAGTCTACAAATGTTTGTCTTCAAGACAATTTTTTGTGTGGGAAAGAGTTTTTGCCTCCTTCATGAGATCATCTACAAGAAATAATTTAGTGCCAAAGTAATCTACCAGATCTTGAAAAACTGTCTCCATTGTTCATTCTAGGTCAAAACTTTTCCTAGATTTCTCATCAAATAACTGTAAAAGGATGGTTTGAAAAGGAAAACCTCATCTTCCAGTTGGGTATGGGTTGTCTCCAATTCATTATTCAATTGACAATTCTCAATCTACAATTTTGAAATGACATTACGCAAGTCTGTGGCCTTTGTGCGAAGTTGATTACAAGATTCTTCCAATGCAATAGCCTTTTTTTCACGAATCTACTGCAATTTTTGAATCACCAAAATTGCATCTTCATTAAGCATGCCCATCATCAATGAAGGGAAATAACCAAGGAAACAAATATATAGATGATGGCTTGAAAGGAAAATCAACCACAACAATAATTTTGGCTTCACTAGTTGGTTTTCTGGTATATTACCCAAGAAAACAATGAAAACACTAGGGTACCATTCGATCTATATCCAATAATAAATTGAGCAGGGTGAAATCATGGTGAGCAGTCGATCATGCACAGTCAAGTGTGGCCACCCCAAGAAGCCACCATTCAATGAATGTGCTTGTATGACACTAATAACTTGTTGATAGAAATAATATAATTTCTATTGTTTATAAGTTGCCTACACAGGGTCTCTAAATTTTCATTACTCATCATGAGAAACAACAGTTATCACTTGTCGCTTTTTACACATCTTCCTTTCAAAAAAAAATTTCATGACTATAATCATGAAAACTCACAGCTGGAATTCACACTTTGTTTCGATTTTTTATCAAAGGATAACTGTCCATATGGTCTACTGTCGAATTGTCATATTTTGTTATGAACATGATTGTTTTCCTTGTTTATAACCCCTTGGTATTAAACATGCCTTGGTTACATAAGTAAAAAACCTCCCACTCATCAATATTCAATTAATATTAATGGGGTTTGATTCATATAAATTCTTTTAACACAATGTTTATTTGATACATTTACCTTGTAATCAAGTCATGAGTTTGCATTCTATGGTATTCAAATTCTTACATCCCTAGACTACCCATATCCCAAGGTGTCATATGAAGTATTGCATGCTATTACTACTCTATATGGTCTCGGGCTTCACGATTTCATTCCCACGCATGGTTATTAACGCTTTTGCCTACCATTTTGAACTATCATAACATTGTTTTTTTTGGGGCTATGGCTCTGTGGTTTTTTATCAAACCCTACCTCCAAGTTTTGTGTTGATTCTCTTCTGTTCACCATGGCTCCAGTGGTAAGGATTGAGCCCAATGGCATCCAAACCTTGTTATCGTATGATAATGCCAGGGATGATTTAGAAAGGAATGGTTGGCGTGTGTTCATTGAAAAGTTTAAAGGTTTCAATCTAAGAGTTGCCCAAGAGTTCGCATTATGGCTGCAGAGCAAAGATCGGTTTGTGCAGTTGGAAGTAACTGAAGACTTCTTAAAGCTAACCCTGTAATTTCCTCCCAGAGACACGTTTTTGCGTGAGCGATTCTGAGAAAAATGTTTTGAATTAGATCAAACCCTTGAAAACCCAGAACCGAAATGAGCCCTTTTACCTTCATCAAGGGTGGTTTCCCCAGAAATTAGATCATTATAGAGATATATCTCGTCCTTTAGAGGTCAAATCTCAGATTTTCTCTATGGCTGAAGGGAGCATTTTGGTCTGTTTGCAAGTGTTGAAACATTTGTGACTTCTCTAAGCCTGTGCATTAGCATCCCATAGCACCCCTCTCACCCGTACAACCATGTGTCTTAGCCTCCTACTGTGAACCCTTGATCAATCCAAAGGATATTCAACCAGTCTGCCAGCAAGTTATACATCTACAGGACATGTGATATTTAAAAGAAAAAACATAGAAGCAGCTACAACCATCATGATTCGATTTGATTTCATGATCAGAGGTATGATTTTGTTTAATTTTAGCACGATTTGGTCACTCTTAAGTTAGGATATACGATTTGATTCAATAAACTATTTTTCTAATTAAGATTAGTTTATTTTGATTGCATTGGCTATTACAACTAGCTACAGATTATGTAGCCAGTTCAAAAAAATCTGAGTTGCTTGATTTTGTATTTGAAAAAATATCTAAAATTTCCCCATTTTTGTTTGTTAACAGGAACCCATTATTTCTAAGGAGATTTGAAGCACTGTTGAGATCTTCCAGCCATTGAACTTTATGTTTTTAGTAAATAGATTAGGCTATTAGTTTTTTGATATCAAGTAAAATCTGGGAGGTTGCATCCCCCACATTTTTGGAACAGATTTGATGTTATCAACAGGAAACATTTTGTTCCTGAACCTATATAAGCATGTTATTTTGTAAACTTGAAATCATCTCTGCCTGGGGCACAAACTATGGATTTATGATTTACAGACTTGAATGGAATATGATATTTTCACATCTTTAGCTTCTCTATATCGTGTTTTTATTCCAGTTATGATCATTTCAATTTGTAATTAGATTGTGATTACTTTAGCTATCATGGTTTATTGCAGATTGGTATGATGAAATTTATATGATGTCCATGTTTCATGTCCCATATTTAATGTATAGTAATTATTTTGTTTAAACTTGATATTAAGAGATTTATCTTTTTCATTCGTCGAACATTTATACACAAGTTTTCACAGTAGGGTTTATCTCAACGTGGCTACTTGTGGAATTATAAGATTGATGTTATTGTACCTCTCATATGTTCTATCATTCGTATTCGATCATTACTGCTTCACGTTCACGAGAAGCATTTGCAGGATCCGTTATGGGTTTGCCTCATCAGACAACGAGATTGGATGTTATACATAGGATGAATATGAGATGCGATTACAGGTTAGTTTGTTGGTTTTATTTCATCAGTCTGATTAATACAGAAATTTCCAATAGCCTAAACATATTTTATTGTTTGTTATCTATGTTTTGAATTAGACAGTTGGTTATTTCATTTCTCATTTATAAACATTATAAAANAAAAAAAAAAAAAAAAAAAAAAATTGAATGATAGCTTTGATGTTGTTTAATAAATCAATCCATATTCAATTTTCGCAGATTTAGATTAAAATTTTCATTTTGTAAATGTTATATATATATATTAGAAATAAAGTCATTTGTATATATTATACATATAATAAGTATACTCATGTTATAAATATTAGTTAGTAAAATGTAAATATAGATTAGATCTGTATATAATTTTCAACGAGTGTTATTCATTAAGTTATTTTATTTTCTTTAGTTTTGTTTCTTTTTCTCCCTTAGGACTTAGATCGGCTGACGGAGCCGCTAAACCCGTCGGAGTGGATCAATCCAAACGGATTGGGTTAAGTAGACAACCCTAGAGCGGATTCACTCCTCCAGTTGATGAGTAGTCAATTTCTCCCGTCAACAAATGGCACTAGAAGGAGGGCCGACTGACAAGCTGGCCCTGTAGGAGCCTTTATTTTAAATGTACTCAATTCCCCCATGGCTCCCCAAATCACTGTATTGGAACATGATTTCAACTTCTCATTACCCAATGTTCCCAATGAGGCAGTCTCTCGCTTGTCCAAACTTATCTTTGATGGTGGAGGCAATACATCTGCTAAAGACCACCTTAACAAGTTTTGGTGCAAATGCATCAAACATGACATCTCAGATTTAAGAGTTTTATGCAAATTGTTCGCTTTTAATTTTAGAGGTCTGATTAAACATTGGTTTGAATCCTTTCCAACATGTCACATTTTTTATTGGTTTCAATTTGTAGATGAATTTCTAAATGCTTTTGAAATTTATGACTTCGATCATTTATGTGAAGAATGTCATACTTCGCTAATCAATGATGATTCATCTTCAGAAGACTTTTTGACAAGAGTCTATCATATCCTCTGTAAATTTAATCTTGATTTCATGTCATTTGCATTAAATCTCTTCTATGATGCTTGCATCCCTTCCATCCAGTCATATTCAATCATGAACGAAGAACCAATTGCAAATCCTATAACTCAATTGCAAGATCAATTCTCTTCGCAAGAAGAGAAGAATCCTTCTGACAATGTTGAACACGCTAGGGAGGTAGAATCTATTGACCAGGTTCTTCTTAACAACCAAATTGGTTTTTCCTTTGAATCATTGTATTTTCAGTCTACGACCAGTATGGAAGAAGATTTGTTTCTAGCTCAAGGTGAATATCCTCATTCTTGTAACTCATGCTCTAATCAAGAATTAAAATCAGTCATTGAAGAACACTTAAGCAACAAAAATTGTCTTAAATGTTCTAGTACTCCTACAAAACTGATTAGAGAAGAAGATATGCAACTTGAAGAAGAAACCTTAAACCTTCATCCTCAAAATGCACTTTGTCCACAGGAAAGACTAGATGTTTGTCACATAAAATTTGAATTATCTATCACATAGAAGGCAAATCCAGATGATCATATTATGTTGAGGAATTTGTCACCAAAACAGAGTAAGAGTTTTAAAAAAAGTGAAGAGAAATGTCTTGAGAATACCATTGTTAATTATCGTAGTTCAAGAGATTCTTTTCATGTGCTTATTTCTGATTCCTTTATTTTGTATATCCTGATCTATTCCTAGACTCTGTTGGATTTGACACCTTACCTACAACATCCTACTCTTTTCCACCACAATCATATCCTTTCAATATGCTAAATTTTGGTGAAATCAATTCCAAACCTAACATTGATAAACTTGGATTTGATGCTTGTTCACTTTCATCATTCATATGGGAAAAGGACATGTTGCGAGATGATTTTACACAGTTTATTGTTGAAAAAGACAATGCACTATATTTTATGGAGATCAAACATTCTACATTTCGTATTCATTCTTTGATTAGCTCGAATCTTAATGTTTATACTTCACATTTTGAAATGATCAATCTCATCAAAGGAAGCATTCAAACCAATGATCTGATTGACGTCACAAATCCTCCTATGATGATCTTCCCATATTTGTTTCATCAAAGTCGTGGTTTGAATCCTCATTTTTGTGACAGGATCTTAGGATGGTTTGAATATTCATATATAACAAATTTTCATAATAAAGATAAAGTTATGCTTGCTTTCTTTTTACCTAAGTATCTTGGAAGTAGGCATGAAATATTTATTTTAGATCCTCCATGTGAAGAAATTAATGAACACTTAGAGAATTGTCAAGAGGATGGGGCATTTCAGCCTTGGCTGATGGTTATTTCATTTCCTTGTAATCTTGACAATTTTTTAAAACTTTCTTACACTTTCCCATGCCATTATGACCCTTATCACGACAAGATTGCACAATGGCTGGAGGATTCGTACAATAGGAATATTCAAGGAAATGGTAAGATCATGCTTACTTCATTTTTAGATGATGATTATGAAGGTAAGTGTGATATGTTTCTATTACCATTCTTATTAGTAATACCTGATTTTGTTTCCATTGCAGGATTGGAGTTACTCTGATGGCTACATTGGAAGCATGACTTCACGTACTATTCTCATTTGTTTAATAGTTAGAGTAGGTTTAGGAATAGATTTTCTTTTAGTTTTACTTCTCACTATTTCTCTTTGTAATAATGCAGTCATGAACGCAAGTGGGCGCACCACGACAACCATAATATGACTGTTGTTAGGGAAGTTCGCTTGATCCTTTTCTCTTTTCTTTTAGTTGAACATTTATTTTCAAAAATGCAGTATCATCATGAACATATTAAATGGAAAGTAAAGAGATAAATAAATATGAATCAACCCTAACCTAAGGTACCACGAGTAGGACTGCTTTCACATCAAAAAGGATTTTTCTACTTTCTTTCAATCTCCCAAGGGATTTTTTGCATGATGTTTTCAGATACACCTTCTGTACATTTTTTTTTGTTTGGATTTCTTTTCTTTCCAATTTTTCTTTGCTGGTTGGTTTTGATTTTCCTTATCAGTATTTCTTTTTGAAACACACATGTCTGCATCATGGGCTAGCTCAAATGAAGAGAACAAAAAAATTTCCCCCTAAAATGACTGATGAAAGTTGTTTAAACATCAATTGTGGTATTTTTCTGAGTTTGCAGCCATGTTAAAGATAACTTGTTGTTTGAAAAGCGTTTCTTGATTTCAATCTGTAACTGTAGTTACTCACGATCATCCATAAAAATTCTTCTTACGCTGTCCCTGTTCCTTAAGAGAACAACTCAGAGATGTCTCCCTACTCTTGAAAGTCAGTTTTATTAACAAACTATTTCTAGATCTTAATGAAGGACAACTAAGAAATTTCTTCAAGGTCTGTAATTTAATAAGATATGTCCAAAAACTAGGATTTTCAGTGTCAACCCACTCTATTAAAAATATTTAAAAAACTAAATAAATTTTCAAGAGAGTTGTGGGAAGTGCTTGTAAACCCGTCGAGATACTGAACAGGTCTATTGGCAGTGGGTAAATGCATGCATGATGCCAACATAACTTCGTCGGGGTACTGAACAGGTCCGCTGGCAGCGAAGCAATGTCAGGTATATGAAAATTCTCAGATATGGATACTTTTTTACCTCAAATGTCCTTCGTTCTGATCTAAAACTTCTTGGCAGGATACATATATCAGAGTAGGTTAAATGACATCCCTGTCGAGGCTATGGACGCCTACTGGCAGCAACGGCCCTGTCAACAATATTGAATATTTTAACTTTAATATAGTGACTCTCTTCTTTTAAGATTGTTGTCAGTTTTCATCTCTTTAAAATAACAGTAATCTGAAACTGGAATTCTTTATAATTGATAATTATGTTCAGACATCTTTTTGGTTGTTTTCGATTTGAAGTTTTCTCTAATTATCCTAATCTGGACTCGTTCATTTGGCAGAGATAACTACTTCTTCCAGCGTGTCACCATTGTTGGCAGCAATAATATAATTTCTATTGTTTATAAGATGCCTACACAGGATCTCTAAATTTTCATTACTCGTCATGAGCAACGACACTTATCACTTGTCACTTTTTACACATCTTCCTTTCGATTTTTGTTTTCATGACTGTAAGCATGAAAACTAGCAGCTGTAATTCACACTTTGTTTCGATTTTTTATTAAAGGATAACTGTTCATATGGTCTATTGTCGAATTGTCGTATTTTGTTATGAACATGATTGTTTTCCTTGTTTATAACCCCTTTGTATTAAACATGCCTTGGTTACATAAGTAAAAAACCTCCCACTCATCAATATTCGATTAATATTAATGGGGTTTGATTCATATAAATTATTTTAACACAATGTTTATCTGATACATTTACCTTGTAATCAAGTCATGAGTGTGCATTCTATGGTATTCAAATGCTTACATCCTTACACTACCCATATCCCAAGGTGTCATATGAAGTACTGCATGCTATTACTGCTCTGTATGGTCTCGAGCTTCATGATTTCATTCCCACCCATGGTGATTAACGCTTCTGCCTACCGTTTTGAACTATCATAGCATTGTTTTGTTTGGGGCTATGGATTTATGGTTTTTTATCAAACCCTACCTCCGAGTTCTGTGTTGATTCTCTTCTGTTCACCATGGCTCCAGTGGTAAGGATTGAGCCCAATGGAATCCAAACCTTGTTATCGTATGATAACGCCAGGGATGATTTAGAAAGGAACGGTTGGCATGTGTTCATTGAAAAGTTTAAAGGTTTCAATATGAGAGTTTCCCAAGAGTTCGCATTATGGCTACAGAGAAAAGATCGGTCTGTGCAGTTGGAAGTATTTTAAGACTTCTTAAAGCTAACCCCGTAATTGCCTCCCAGAGACACGTTTTTGCGTGAACGATTCTGAGCAAACGGTTTTGAATTAGACCAAAACCTTGAAAACCCAGAACCGAAATGAGCCCTTTTACCTTCATCATGGGTTGTTTCCCCAGAAATTAGATCATTACAGAGATATAGCTCGTCCTTTAGAGGTCAAATATCAGATTTTCTCTGTGGCTGAAGGGAGTGTTTTGGTCTGTTTGCAAGTGTTGAAACATTTGTGACTTCTTGTAACAACCTCCTTTTTACGACAACAATGATGATAACAGGCACAATTTTTTTTTGTGTTTAAGGTGTGTGCGCACGTGTAGAAGTAACAGATACTCTAGACTCTACGTCGCCACTCGATGACCAACAAGATGTGACCACGATGAACATAAAAAGACAACAATGACGCGTGATAAGTAACTACATGCATAACGACGATCACACGACGATAAGTAGAACTAACTACCCGCCGTCCTACCCTGCAATGGTTAGGACCTCCAAGACACATAAGCAACGCTCAAGCCCAGGTTCCCATCAATTTTAACCATTTAAGGTCTCAGGGATGGCGACTTTTCTGAGGAACATGGAGGTGTCTACATGCCGCCCGACACAAGCAGACCAAGCACATGGAAAGTTTACCAACCTGGTACCACTTGAGTTTTAAGAACAACACCCTTCCTTTACTAACTCAGAATAATTCTATTGTGATTAATTCAAGAACATTTCAACATATAAGTTCATCCTTAACAATAAACATTACCATTCCGTTATCATGAACTAATAAACGCATTAAATTTATATCACCTTGACTTTGCGCAATAACAGGCACCTTCATCAATAAGTGACCTCCATAAAAATACAACTACATCAACTTTTTCATAATGACAACCCCATGGTATATCTTAAATCAACTAATCTAACAATAATCCATCACATTAAATCTACCATATCCTTACCACGATGACAACACCATTGCATATTTAAAATCAAATAACGTAACAATCATCCCTTTCATTGAAACTACCTTATCTTCACTACAATTGCCATAACTTGAACGCTAGCTTTAACATGAGCATATTGTAAATTTATTTAATAGCCATCCTAATTAAATTCCATCCATTACCAAGCAACTTTAATTGATAGTACATTCCCATTTACTGAACCCCAATAAGTTATGGTACTTAGTTCCAGGGGCCTTACATTTATGTCATTAGTAACCCTAAATTTCCATAGCATATGATAAAAGCAAATTCATTACCTTTTAATACCATAGTTGCAATTAAATAAAAACATAGTCACCCTATTCTATAGGTTATCCAACTCTAACCTTACATTTTCTTTTAAGTTCCAATGACCGTACCTTTACCCAAACCAATTCTACTATTATATTGACACCCCCTATCATTCAATAACTTGGAAATCAGAATAACAATGACATTTCTATTATATGTCGTCTACACTAAATTTACACTCTATTTTAGATTGGAAAAACAATGCCCTTACTATACTAGCTTATGGTTCCATAACATCCACAAATTCCAGGACTATTCCACTAATATAACGATAAACAATATTTATAATGACCATATTCAACACTAATTAAATAACATTCCAGTTACAGTTTAATGCATTGCAAATTGAGCAAGTATCAACATTGCAATTGAATCAATATTCATGTTGCAATTTAAACAAACAATCTCATACTTTACAATCCTTACAACAAATCAATTACCTCCTACTCGTAGGTTACCCACCACTTATCTTTATCATAAATGATCAAATTTAAATTTTTAAATGTTAAACCATGAACACTTACCTTTATCATAATATTCCACATCAATGATTATCTTTGCATCAATCTAGCTATGTGTATCTAATAAGAATCTAGAGTATAAAGAATAATATGACTTACAAAACTTAAAGTTTAACCCTTTCAATATTACAATGAAAATATATGTCTCCAACAAACTAACCTAATTTACGTTCAATAATATTTAATGTAGTTTACCTTAAACATACAATATTGAAATTGAAATTTCACAAATTAAATTTTAGCGTTCGAGACTTAATAGCATAAACAAAATCCAGTATATTACCCTTCCATAAACCATCACAATCTTGAAAATAGGCGTTGTATGCACATTACCGTTTACATTTATTGCAATCCTTGCTAATTTATAAGCATTAGAGGTGGGAAGGGTTGGCGTTCTGTTCACTCTTCCCAATACAAGTTTATGATCGACAGCCTGGTGAAAGGTGGGCACACGTAATGCTACCCAACTCAATGACACAACAACCCAAAAAGAACACAGTTTCATACGCCACGATGGAGATGGGGTTCCTGCTAATCCCTTCTTTACGCTGCGCAGGCTCAACGAAAAGGCTAAGACTATAAGGAGAACGTAATTTCAACTAGGATAAGGATTTAATTCTTTTAAGGATAGAAAGCCAAGACTTAACCGAGGGTAACCAAAATCACATAATCAGAAGGATCTGGACTGCACCAAGGAGTATCGGAGGACTGGGCATAGTCTTAAGATTTAAAAAAAAATTCTAAAAATGAACAGGATTACATTACCGTTCAAGAGTAAAGTAGTAATCTGAGGTTTAGGGTTGAGTCTGGCATAGGATCAGTAGGTAGTTAAAACTGGAATTTCATTTCTACAGAAAGGAAAATTCTAGAGTAAAAGTGTAGCTTGTTTTTTTTTTTTTTTTTAAAGACCTTATATCTAGCGATTTTTCCATTTACTTTTGCATTAGTTTAGTTTAATACCACTGATAAATAAATGTTTAACTGGAATAAAATTCTTCCAAGACAGGTTCTACAGCTGGAGAGACTCCTGAATAACTCTTGTACGATGTCCTGGAGTTGATATTACATTGTTTTTATAATAAGATCCAACATGAGAGAAATAATAACAATTACTTAGGGTTTAATTTACCAACAACTATTTGATAAAAACACCGACAGGTAATAACTTTACTGCCCCGAAATTGTGGAGAACGTAGACCAGTAAGAAATTACTGCCCAGAAATTGGAGGATTTAAAAAAAGCAGAAGACGCAGACATGTAAATGTACAGGCAGGAAATAAAACAACGCCCCAACAGAAAGTGGAATACTAACAGAATAAGTCCCCCCCGGCAATGTAGAAATGCTCAGGCTGAAGACATAGACATGTAAATATGCAGGCAGGAAATAGAAAAACGCCCTCGGCAGAAGGTAAAAACGATTCTGGGCAGTAAAGTAACATGGCCGTGTATGCAACGCCCAAGAAGTTTGACGCCCACAACAAATGTAAAAAAAAAATGCGATTCTGGGTAGTAAAGTAACATGGCCGTGTATGCAACCCCAAGAAGTTCGATGCCCACAGCAAATGTAAAAAAAAAACGTCCATAAACAAAATGCCCACCAATGATTTGCCCACAGTAGAAAGAAAAATTCCCACGGAATGGAAAAATGCCCAAATCAACGCCCACGGTAGATTTATACACCCAGGGACCCAAGTACAATAACCATAAACCCCAACAAATTGCTAGAACCCTAAAACTGTGCCAAAAACAAAGAACCATAAACTGCCCTGCTAACATTCTTACAGCATAATAAGGGGTCGATTCCTGAAGTTCATTGCAACCATTCTAAACTAATATTTATCACAAAACTTAAGCATTCATCCAAATAGAAACACATCCATCTAAATTTTCAGACGCAAACACAAAGTATCATTCAAACAAATAAAAACATACCTTGGCCTGTTCGCCCGCTCCGGTTGGCATTCGCGTGCTCCTTGATGCTCCCGCTCGCCGACTGTAAAGAACTCACCGGTACCTCCCAGCCAAATTCTAGGGGTACTCTCCTTCCCCCTTAGCCCCCTGAGCCGCAAAGGGGCCACACACAATCCAGACAGTAACCTAGCTTCCCAGCCCACCTCCAAGATTGAGCTACCACTCTATCACAGCTAAGAAAGTCCCCAACTCCCCACAAGCAATCTGTCCAGTTGCAATTTTGACAGCATAACAATACCTCATAGCAGCTCCCCCTTATTTTCCCCCATCTCCTTTCTTTTATCCCCTTTTTGACCTAATCCCATTAGGTTTTTTTTCAAAAACCCTAAATCATATTTCTTTTAAGTCCCCCCCCCCCCTTTTTTTTATTTCTTTTTTGACAACTCAATAAGGTAAAGGCGCTAAGCATCTTTTCATTATATTCTTTTTAATTCATACATATATATATATATTCTTTTCTTTTAAGCTCCCATTAGTTAACTAATTAATGTCTTCTTTTCAAGTTTACAACCACCTATTTGAATTAATTTCTTAATCTCTTTATTTTACCCTACACACTTTATGAAGACTCACATTAGCTTAAGTGGGTTTTTTTTTTGGTTCAATTTTATTATTAGCGCCTGTATTGTTAATGCTTAGCTAGTAGGAAATGAAATTCTAATGTTATTTGAATTGCAGAGCTATTGTGAGCTAGAATATAATGGCGTTGTTATTAGGAGATGGTTAAGTTTTGATTATTATGTTAGGG
>SNQJ01S0213717.1:0-15711 GCA_010110895.2 Picea sitchensis | reverse complement strand
ATGTTGTCAAAAGAATGATGACACAACTTAAGTGGAATGTTGGTTCGCAGTGATGGTAGGCACTTAGCATTTCCATAGCTTGGGTGGAGAAGGCATTAGGGTTACAACCTTAAGTCTTGTTCCATGGAGGCAGACTTAGATGTGGTGGATTATGGCAAAGGCGAGGAGGAAAGTCTAAGGTCTATCTTCCTCACACACGATGAATTGTTAAAACTTTGGGATAGCTCCAAGGTACTGAATGGGATTCTGATAGTAGAAGTCATGGTGGAGGAGGGAATGTTAATCCTGGCAACTAGTATCATGCATATGGTTAAGAGCACTTGGAAAGGTCACCACAAGTGCAAGTAGAGATTGTTAGGCAGGATCCGATGAGGTTGACAATGAATACATTGAGAGAAATCAATTCGAAGGTAGTGTGGAGGTAAACACTTGCAATAATTTTCATTTGGATCATTCTTGAGCAGCTAATCTTCATAATGGATTTTCTGAAGCGGATTTTCTACAATGTGTTAATGGTGATGGAGTGGATGGAGTTTTAAAGAAGAGTGAACAAGTAGAACAAAATTCTATGGAGGTGCAAGAGCCGAGAGGTTGTGCTACCAAAGACTTGAACAAGAATATGGGTGTAGAGATCCATTCACCTTTTAAAAATAAATGCATCAAAGTTAGACTTGAATGTGTTAAGATGGTGGTTGGACATGATGTGAAAATGTTAGAAGTTGAGGGTTTGATGGTGAAGGCACTTGAAGGCAGGTTCGTGGGTACATTCATCAAAAGTGAAACCCTAAAGGGGTGGCTATTGGAACACTAGAAACCTATGTTCGGTTATCTTCCAATATTTCATGTCTTGGTGCGAGGGTGGATTTGCTTTACTTTGAAGAAGGAAGAGGATGTTAAGTTTCATTCTTGAGCAACTAATCTTCATAATGGATTTTCTGAAGCAGATTTTCTACAATGTGTTAATGGTGATGGAGTGGATGGAGTTTTAAAGAAGAGTGAACAAGTAGAACGGAATTCTATGGAGGTGCAAGAGCCGAGAGGTTGTGCTACAAAATACTTGAACAAGAATATAGGTGTAGAGATCCATTCACCTTGTAAAAATAAATGCATCAAAGTTAGACCTGAATGTGTTAAGATGGTGGTTGGACATGATGTGAAAATGTTAGAAGTTGAGGGTTTGATGGTGAAGGCACTTGAAGGCAGGTTTGTGGGTACATTCATCAAAAGTGAAACCCTAAAGGGGTGGCTATTGGAACACTAGAAACCCATGTTCGGTTGTCTTCCGATATTTCATGTCTTGGTGCGAGGGTGGATTTGCTTTACTTTGAAGAAGGAAGAGGATGTTAAGTTGGTAATGTCTAAAGAATAGATGTGTGGACCATTGGGTCTTTGTTTGAAGCATTGGGTGCCTAGCTTTGATCTACATAGAGAGCCAAAATATGTCTAGAAAGTTTGGGTGTTGTTGTTTGGTCTTCCCTCGGAATTGTGGAAAAGTAATATTTTTGAAAATATGGATAATTATACTCGACATTTCATATCTTTTGAGCATGGTTGGTTGAAGAAGTTTGAAAAAATGATTTCCTATATATTGGTGGAACTAGAACTACAAGAGGGTCTTTTGTTGGAAATGGAAATTGAGTGGGGCTCATAGAAGTATAATCTAAAGCTTGATTATTGGAAATAACCCCTTTAGACTGGTAATTGTAATGGGGTTGGTCATCTAAGGGATGCATACACATCAAGGAGGCAAGATCTATGGAAGAAAAAATAGATTTGGGTCAAAAAGACTTGAGAGAAGGGGAAATTGATGACTTATTTTGCTTCAAAGGAAGATGGTTGCGCAAATAAGGTTGATTGTGTAGGGCCTAATTTGGTGGTTGGGCTTCCAAATCCGTTGCTTGAACAAGTTTTACAAAAGTCAAATATTTTTATGCTGGCATCAACCTCTCCAAAACAAGGTATGGACATTTTTTGTCCTTCCTTGTGTATTCTTGAAGTACATTGTGGCCCTTCAATTCCTTGTGGTAATGAGGCTCCAATAGAACTTAAAGAAAATATTGGTAGGTATCCCTTGTTTGTAATTAACCATGCTATCAGTTTGTAGCTAGGATAAAGGTTATAAGATAGAGGGCCAAAATGGTGTAACAGAACTCATCCCACCCAATGTCACATGATGGGTAGGTTCTCTTTTAGGCTAGGCTAGGCTCAGTGGAAGACATCCCCGGCGACCTCGGGTTTTGAAAGGCAAAGGATAAAAGGACAAGGACAGTTCCCCCTTCACATCACCAATTAGATAGTCCTAGCTAAACAACAAATAATAAAGTAAAAACCCAAAGAAAGAAAAAGAACCTACTTGAGACACAGCAACAGCAAAGTCCATGAATCAAGTTAAAAATGGCACCAAGCATCATCCTATATCTAATATGAAGCAAATTGAAGGAAAATGTTGGACAAGTCACTAAAAATAAAAGGATTGAAATGGTCACTTACTAACAAATGCAAGAAATGATATGTGGTCCACAGGTTCCAGTTCACAATGAAGTCTTAATAATTCCTCAACTACCATGCAATTGTTCATAAAGAAATGTTGTTGCAGAATGAAGATGAAATATATATCCTAATAATGATGACTTCAATAACTTAGAGAGTTTGTAGGGTTAGGGTTTTGAGATTCAAGAGTTGTAAGAGTTTGTTTGATCGCCTTTCACTTCAACGCTGGAGGACTTTGGATCAATGCCTTTAGGGTTTAATGGAGTCATAGGTGAAGGACGCAAGTACAGCGATGATATTTAAAGGGACTAGAGGGAAAAGTTTCAAAGTGTTGGCAAAGAAAATTTCAAAGCTAGAATCTAGGGAGAGAGAGGCTCGCTCTGCAAAGCTAAGTCCCTATGCTCTCTCTCCCTCCTTCCTGCAAGCTAGCCTGTGATGAAGCACAAAATCAAAGAAGAATTAATGAGGGAGTATACAAGGCTCTTTCCATCAAACCCTAAAAGGAAAAACTAATCTTGGAGGTAGATAACCTAAAGCCCCTTACGTTTTCTTGTTGATACTGTAGAGGGGTAAATTATCAAGTACAATTTAAAACCTTTTTCAACTTATGATTTAAACCATTTAACTATATCCAATGAGCAAAATAATATAAGAGTTACAATTCAATACAATTCACACAATACACCATCCACAATATTTGAGAAATAATCGAATAGTTACACCAAGGAAGTAATGACTTCCAAAGGTGCCATGCAAAATTTCAAAATGTAAAGGGAGGGATTAAATTCCAAGAGGAAGATACAATCTCCAATATAAAGAGAGCCTGAACTTCATCCTAGCCCCTTCCCTTCCCAAGAATGAGAGATAATAAAGTCATGCATTAAATCATCACCATCAACCACTCATCACATAGAACTCCCATGTTTCATATTCTTCAATGGCAAATTTCACCTGGCACAGGTCCTATAGATATTATTAACAATGTATTCTTCAAGCTCCTCCACTTTCAATTCTTTGAATCCTCCCCAAAAAGAGGTGTTAGAAAGAATTGACACTTACCATCAACTTCATGACTGACTCGCACATACCCCTGCCACCAACATTTAACATCCGATTCTAAAATTAGTTCAAAGTCCGTACTCTTTGTAATGGAAGTGGTTCCACTCCCCATTTGGATCAGGTATGAAGAAGTGATTGTTTTACCTCCTAAACACATGTTTGCTGAATAGCTTGTGATCAACAAAACCTTCACCTTCCTTACGTAGGGTATATCCATAATTATAGTGAATCAAGAGCTGAAATTTTACCATAGGCACTTTGACATGTCTTCAATACCATATGATTTCCTGCCATGAATCATCAATGTTCTAAAAAAATGGTTTTGTAAAAAATGGTGAGATGACCAAATAACATACCTTAGAACACATCAACAAAAGACTTCCTCCTCCCTGAACTGGCCTCTCTTTCTTCTTATTTCCTTAAATTCAAGACTTGTATAAAATGAATGTATAATGATGTTTATTTATACCATTTATGTCACTTCCTTTAACATTGACCACACTTTCTCTTATTTGTAATTATTTTCTTAATTATCTTCAGTACCTACATGTACTTTCTTCTTCAATTCACTTTTGTCATCTTACAAAATTCATTTCTCCTCAAACAACATGAGGAGGATCCTGACATGCCATACCACCTCGTAGAACAACCTCACATGTATAATACTATCCATTCATGTGTTTTGTATATTCATCCCTCATGTCCAAAATACCTTTATCAATCTTCCGTCCAAACTCCATGACTAGGGTTGATATCAATGACAACAACCAATATTCCAAAACTCTTTTCGCCATTGATGGCAACACTCATGCCCCCTATCATCATGATACCAATTTCTCCCCCTTTGAGCATCAATGGAAAAGGTTAGGGCTGCTCCCCGAAGCTTGAAAATGTAACTTCTTGGGGGCTTATCCCCCTGAATTTAATGGAAAATGTAACTCTCTTTGGGGCTAGTCCCCCCAACATGTGGCACTCAATAATAATACTTCATCCTTATTTTCGTCTTTGGGACATTTTCTTTCTTATAATCCTTTTGTGTGGCTTATATTTCTTCTCTTCTTCTTCATGTCTAGGATATATATGTTGTTCTGTCTTCTCGTTGCGCTTGCAACTAATCTTCCTGAGCTATTTTCTCCGATTTTACATTTTCGAATCATAAGAGTGTATCCTTGATCATGTGACGCCTAACACCGAAAGTAGATTATGATTCAAGTCTCAACCACGAAATATCTTTTTTACATTTTTTCCACTACTACACCTTCTCCAAGTGTTTTAGCAGATGAGTCATCTCCAATGCAACATTGCCACCCTTCTTCAAGATGATGAATTTTGTCTTGATCCCCAGTCACGTGTAAAGAACATCCATTCATGTACCATTCATCTCTTCTCTTTATGACACATCATCAGCACCGGACAATCTTCGTTTAATCTCTTCCTTCTCCTCCATACCGGGTTACAGCATAGGGACATCTTCTTCATTCATGAGACCTAACTGCTTTGTGACCTCAAGATAATTACATTTGGTAAAGATGCATTTTGTCCATCAATGGGGAAAATGAATTATAACTATGTTGACAAATCCATGATTATATCTAGCACCTCTTGGTCAAAATCGGTCTATTTTCTTCATGATGTGTTCTTTCATTGATTCTTCAATTAATTGCCTTATGTCCGTGTGTAATCCTTTGCAAGTATAACAATGACCAAGAAAGAAATTTTGATACCCTTGAGTAAGGTGTATTTCTTTGTGATGTGTAGTAATATCCGGGTTCAAGGATCTACTCTTCCTCATTGTAGTTTCCCTTGCTATATATTGATTGTGCTTTCTTTGATTCTTGAAGGTAGAGGTCTTCTTGGATATTCACTTTGTAATCATTCCTTCTTTCCGTATCCTGGTCCACTTCTCATAAACTGCCTGTGTATCTCTTTCTTCAGAACCTCTTGAGAGCTGGTATTTGCATCTTCTTTGTATGAAGTTTCACCCATGCAACCAAGATGTGTTAAGTCTTTGGCACTTGAGTTTCTAAGCTTTTCCTCAATGAGACAACTCTTTGTTCAAGTTTTTCACAATCTTCTTTCTTTCTTCTTCATTTGACATTCCTTTACTTCTCCTATTCTTCTTCTTCTTTCTATGAGAGTTTCAAGGAAATGTTTACTCTCAGTTTCAAAGTCTCTAACGTTTCTCTTCAAGATTACAACCCGCTTTCACAACTACCCAATTCACTCTTAGTTTTCTTTATGTCTTTGTTTCTGTTATTTCAATCTCAACACATGCTTCACTCTTAAGATTCTCATCTCTTGTTGAATAATTTTTCTTCATGATTTTCTTCTTTCTTCATTGGAATTTTCAATGTCATTTCTTTCAATCCTGGATGAGAAAATTCAAATTCAACATGAGACCTACCTTCACAATTAAAGCAAAAGAACCTACCTCTATTTTCTCTTTCTTTGAAATATGAGATGCTGTAATTTTCTTCAACTTCTTCTTCTTCTTCTTCTTCTTCTTTCTTCTTCTTCTCAGCTTCCCTTACATAAAGGTCTTGTGACTTGTCCCAAAGATCTTTGAGATGCACATGATCCCACCTTTCATTTCACTGGACCACAATCCATCCAGATGGTATTTAATAATTTGTTGTTCCTGCCTCCTTTTGTTTCAGCCTTTTTTCTTCAAAGCATTGTATCCCTAAGCAACTGAGAACCAAACATATTTTCCCCAAGAGTTTTCAAGCAAGTTTCCATTCTAATACTCCAGTATTCAAAATTTCTTCCACTAAATGGTGGAATCCCATCTGGAAAAATTTTGTCTCCATTTCTTCTAGATCTTTTCTTCCATTAAGGGGAATTGTACCTAAGGTAACCCGGCCTGACACCTTGTTGATAATTTAGAGGGGGGGGTGAATCAATATCAAGTACAATCTAAAACCTTTTTCAACTTTATACTCTAAACCATTCAACTATATCCAATGAGAAATGAACAATAGCATAAGAGTTACAACAATACACCACAATACACCATGCATATGAGAAATAATCATAGTTATTGTTCAAGGGAAGTAATGACTTCCAAAGGTGTAGCTACAGCTTCCAAATATAAAAGGAGCATAACCTCCAAGAGGAAGATAATATACTCCAATATCAATAGAAATTTGAACTCTCCATCCTTTCCCCTTCCTTCCACCCAAGAATATATGAGAGATAATAAAGCTTTTCAAAGAATCAATATCATCAACTCACCTACCATAGGGTCATGATAATGTTTCCGTGGACTTCTTCAATTCTATTCAATTCTTTGGAGCACTTGGTCCTGCATTACTCAATGTATTTGAAAAACTCTCCAATTTTCACTTTGAATCCTCCCCAGCAAGGTTATAGAAAGAATGGTAGACTTTATTCACTCTCCCATTCAAGACCCGACTTGTACAACATTCCCCGTGCTCAATATTTAGTAAAATCTGATTCCCACACACACACAAAATAAAGTCCGTACTCTTTCCAATGGAAGTGGTCCCACTTCATTTGGATTCTCAGATGAAGAAGCAGGATCAAGTTAATTTGTAATCACTTGTTTATTGACTAGCTTCAGATCAACAAACCCTATCTTCCGTATATCCATAATTATAGTGGGACAAATTCCGACTTTTAATGAGGAACTGATATGTCTTCTCAATACCATAGCTTATTGCACCATATAAATCATTTTGGAAAACAAGTTATAGCAAAAAAAATGGTAAGATGAACTGAAATAACATACCTTAGAACACACCAAAAAGACTTCATCCTCCCTGGAACTAGCCTTATTTTCTTCTTATTTCCTCTGAAATCCAACTTGTATCAAAATGAATGGTTAATGATGTTTATTTATACCATTATATATGTCACTTCCTTTTAACATTAGGGCCGACCTGGACACTTTCTTACTTTTGTAATTCTTTTTCTTTAATTATCTTCTGTGGCTCACATGTACCTCCTTCTTCAATTCACTTTGTCATCTTCTGCACCATTTCTCCTCAACAAATATAAGATTCACATGATGTATACATACCACCGAAAACAACCTCGTGTATACCATCCATTCATGGGTACATATATGCATGCATTGTCCTTCATGTCCAAATACCTTTATCAATCTTGTGGGTCCAAACCCATGAATGGGTTGACATCAATGGCAACAACCAATCTTCCAACACTTCCTCCTCTTGGATTCTAAATGGTATGGCTTAGAATAGGAAAGAGAAAAAAAAGAGGTAGCTAACTGCTAGGCTCTTCTTCTCTCTTTTCAGTTCTGGAAGTTTCTTTATCATGGGACATGAGACAAGGACCTACTCTTGTGTGCTTGTCACCTAGGGTTTTGATTCAAATTTATAAGCAATATGAAAGAAATTTAAACTACAAACATTCAATAAGAAGTTTTGCAGAAACACTTACAATTCATGAAGAAATAATGATGCAAACCCTAGTTGTAACACCTTCCTTCAAGAGAAACACCATAAATGCCAAAATCTCTTTTCCCTTCAACAAGTGCATCACTTAGTTCAGCCAAAACCTACTGTATTAAATTAGACCCTACTATGAGGGAGGAATTGTTATGATAAAAATGAGAGTGAAAACCCTCAATATATAAGGTGTATCAATGACTCCACTTTACTTTTATGTCATAAAAAGGCCGACAAGCCATAATGTCAAAATCATATTGTTTTTACATTAAATGCTAATTAAAAGCCCTAATCAAGCAAAAATTGAGACGTCATCCCCTTTCTATGGTGATGTTATCCCTTTCTAGGTAAAATGCATCCTCCAGGAGAAATATGTTAGCCCTCCTTGGGATTTTCCAAACTACCACATCTAAGCAACCAATTCCCATCCAGTCACATATCAAACCCCTCTCTGGTGACGCCCGGTCATTTGAGCCACAATTCCATTGTGCAAGTGAGTCAATCCCTAGTTCTATTCTCTCACCTAAAGTGCCTCCTCGGTGGAACACCCTCTTCTAGTGCAAAGGCCTCATCCATATCCATCTCTATTCTCCGCTCGGCGGGGTCTCAACATCCACCAGGCTCTTCAACCTCCATGGAGGCACTGGAATCTAGTCAGTCTCCCCATGTGTACTGGCTGTCCAAATGGTGACATGTTCATGCATGGTCTCAGATTATCAAAAGCTTCCTCCTCCATGGGCTCATTAGTCATGTGGATCATAGCAATGTCAATCACATCTCATATCATCAATATTATTAAACATATGCATAAAACCCTTAATATATCAACAATATCTCAAAGACATTACCAACACCTTCTATACAAGATTGGAGAAAGGACAAGGCAGATTGTCTTCACACCATAGATGCATTTTTCCAAGCCCTTTGCCTTTATCTTTTTTTTCTTTATTTTATTCTTTTATTTACCTTTTTTTTTGTTCAACCAACTGTGGACATTGCCTTGGGTAATGGTGACCAGAGTTTATAGTGTTACCCACAAGTACTTTCACATAGATGAGAAGGTTGGCTCGTGATGAGTTCCCCCTTCCTTTGGCCATGCAAAAAAAAGGTCACTGCCCTGCATGGTAACTGTGATGTGGTGGCGGTGTCATACTGCTATGTACCCATGAAAATAATAGGCTAGCTCATGATGAGACCCCCATCTCGAGTAGGTCTTGTTTATTTTAATATCCCTCTTACTTCTTTGGTTTAGGAGAGGCTTTTACCGCCTTTCCTTCTCGGTGATCCCCTGGGCAAAGCATATCGAGGTTTTATTTCTAGGATTTTGTTCCTTTACTAGTTTCTTTTACCTTCTGGCTCTTAGCCCCTTCTTCCCACAAGATAAGGTGCCATCCTACAAACAGGTCAACCCAATGTCGGGACAAGAGTGGGATAAAATGAGCGGGAGATAAGATAAGCAACAAGATGGAGGGACGATGGATTTTCGTAATTTCAAAGGAAAAACTAAACTCAGGCACAAAGGCTTACAGGGCACCTCACACCCCCAAGCATGGCCGGGTGGGAAAATGGAAGATCCAAGAAGTTGTTAGAGATAAAAGGAATCGGGATGCATATATTTAAAGGTTTTAATGATTGAAAGTGACACACCAGCGATACCGGACTACCAATTTTCAATGAGCAAGAACCTTCTCCCATGCGTGACCAAGCCAATGGTGTGATACTTAACACAAGACAGTTGATGGAAGAAGGTATGATGGGCCCTCCAGGCCATGCCTGTGTCAATCCCCGCTCAAGACTCCACATGTCTAGACCCTCAGGCCTCTAGAGATGATCTCCTAGTTATCCCTGCTGTGGACATAACACAAACACTAAGGTGATTGCTATTATTGAGGATTGTTGAATGGGGGACACCAAGTTGAGGATGGGTATTTCTTCAACTCATGGTATTTACTCTTCTATAGAGACTAGTCTTGAATTCATTAGTTCATTTCGAGTCATGGGTCTTCTTGAAGACTTGAAAGACTTGTCTTCTTCTTTTCATTTAAAATACCATAAGAGGAGTTTACAAAAATCTGTTGTTAAATCTTCTTATCATGTAAGATCCAAGAAATAATGAGAGGAGGAATTTGTGGGTTTGGAAGGTGGATTATCATTAGACAAAGGAATGCATTCCACAACTCGCAAAAAGTTCCATATGCTAGCTGAAGACTTGATTATATGGAAAGAAACACTATATATGTTAGTCTTAGAGCCGGGAAGGCCTAGAAATAGGTTTCTAAATAGCCATTGTCTCCTTTAATGTTAGAGTGGTTGGGGTCTCCACAAGAAGTCCCTTTTAAAATTGTTTATAAACTTGATTTAGTTATGCTTCAAGAAATAATGTGTTCTAGTAAAATATCAGAATTGCTTTTCATTTTGTAAAGGACCGGAATTTTAGACAGATGTTGTAGGGTTATTTGGATGAATAGTTATTGGGCGGAATGACAAGTTTGACACCATTTCTACATCGGTGGTGAATTCTGGCATATTGGTGGAGCTCCTAGCCAAGGACTTAGGGAAATATCTATGGTTGATCAATGCATATGGGCCACATGGAGATACGTGGCCTTTTTGAGACAATTTTGTTGATTCTAGTGTTCTAAGTGGGAATAATGTGCTTTTGGGGCATGACTTAAACTTCCTAAACCATAGGGAAATTTGGGGGGAGATAGCTATAATGGATCCTATTGGACATTATTTTTCTCATTTGTATGTGACCCTAGATGTAGTTTATGTGGAACCAATCAATATTATACCTACTTGGAGAAATCGTAGAAGGGGAAGAGAAGGAATCTCCAATAGACTTGATAGGTTCCTATTGGAAGATTCATTTTTAAATGATATGATTAAAATAAAATCATGGGTTAATTCAAGGGGTGTTTCAAACCATCTTCCAATCTTATTAAACTTGGACAGAGAAGAATGGAAGCCTCCAAGTCTTATGAAATTCAATCATGCTTGTTTACTAGAGGACAATTTTAGAGACTTAATAGTAAGAAGCTAGAAACCTTTGTATAACCAAGTAGGGGACTTTTCCATGAAGCAATTTGTAGAAAATGCTAAAAGAATTAAGGATATTATGAAAGGGTGGGCCAAAATCCTATATTATAAATCACAAAAAAGAGTTAAAGGACTTGGTGGAAGTAGGGATTAATGCCCTTTTTGAACACAATGATGTTGGAATATTTTCTAAATATGAAGCCCGAGTCATGAAGGAGTTGGAGGGTAGAAAGAAGGACCTCTTAGATAAGCTATATATATCCAGGCTTCAAAACAGGGCTATTTGGATTATTAATGATAATAATAATTAAATTTTTCCACAATATGCTAATCACAGGAAACATGCTAATACAATTTGGGAAATCCTTCATCATAATGGCTCTAAGTTAAGCACTTTTAAGGACATGGTAGAGGTAAGAGCTCTTGCATTTCAAAACATTATTTTAAGATCCAAGAGGAAAACATTTGACAAATTATGAAAATTATAAGTTTGTTTCCCAGTGTCGTAGATGGGGAAATGAATATGGAGTTGGAAGCTAAAATAACTTGTTATTTAATAAAAAATTTCTTATCTTCTTTCAAGAAAGGAAGGATTCTAGGACCAAATTGTTTGTTTGTGGAATTTTACTTGTGGTTCTACGATATTCTAGAACATCAATTGGTACAAGTTGTTGAAGAGTCTAGGAAATGAGGGAAAGTGTTGGGGGCTTTCAATTCTACTTTTATAACTCTCATTCACAAAAAATGAGATATTGTTTCCTTGGAAGACTATAGACCTATTTATTTGTGCAACTTAATTTATAATATTATTTCCAAAGTCATTGCTAATAGGTTGAAGGGTATATTATCAGTATTATGTCTGATGAACAATTTGGGTCTCTTTACAATCAATAAATACATGATGTAGTGGGAGTTGCACAAGAGGGAATGTGCTTAGTTAAGACATAAAAGTTTCATGCAACTATCTTGAAGATTGACTAGCCAAGGCATAGGATAGGGTGAATTGTATCAAATTATTTTCTTCAACTGAGATGAATTTGTAGATTATAAATTGGATTATGGGGTGGCTTTCCTCTTTCTCTTTTGATATGTTGATAAATGGTTCCCCTTATAGGTTTTTCAATGCTTCTAGAGGGATTAGACATGGTTTTTATTTATCTCCCTTCATTTTCTTGTTAGTTGAAGATAGTTAACATTATGAGCACTTGGTTTGGTTATACAAAAAGGTAGAAGATATAATTTATGTATGGTGCTATAGATGGATGTTTTGGGGAGGAAGTTTTGTACTAGTCAAGTAGTTTTGGAGAGCACACCTGTGTATTAGATGTCAATACCCAATATTCCTAAAAGAATCATAAATACAATTAGAAAGAAGTTCTTTAGTTTTTTGTGGACTATAAAAAAGGATAAGGAGGGAATCTTTTTTGGTTAAGTGGACTACGCTAGAAACTCCAAAATAACTAGGGTGTTATGGATTGAAAAATATACACCTCTTTAGTTTATGTAGGCCTTTAGGGAAGACCTATGAAAAGTAAGTATTTGAGGGGAATGACCATGGAGGACTAGTTTAGATCAGAAAGAAAACATTGATAGGGTGCTTCCATAGTCTAGTGTTGATGTGACTCCATAATGTCTATCACAAGGCCCATCAATAATACTCTTTTTTATCATCTTTTTATCTATAAAACTCATCTTTTGACCATGCCTAATATAAATTATGCGTTCTTGCAAATTATTTAAAGAGTAATTTGAGTTTATTAGTGTGATGAGTTCATACTTATAACTGTGCTTGATTTTCATGATAATTGTGTATATGGAATCCTAACCCATATAGGTCGAGCCACACATGAAGGATCCTAGGTCCCAACATGTTGAGAAAAACAAGGGTTCTTGTCTCCTCACCTACCTCCATCTCAATGCTAGACATTAAAGAAGGTATTCTAGCTCATCTCCTCAAACTCAAACTCTAGGGAACAAATATTTATTCAAGCAAAAAATATACCACTTCTTGCTCGGTTTCCCTCGGGAGAGATTTTTCTTCTACCCACTTGGTAACATAGTTTGTACATATTAGAATATATACCTTTTTTTTTATGGTGGATTGATTGGTCCCATTAAAGTCTAGGGCCCATTTTTCAAAAGGCCCAATTATAACTTGTGGTAGAAAAGGAATTCCATATGCTTGTACTAGTCATCCCATCCTCTAACAAATGTCACAACTTCTGACATACTTCTAGATTCTAAAAAAGAGAGTAGGCCAAAATTATCCCAGATGGAGGATTTTATTAGCAGTTAGTTTGTATGCAAAGTTCCCCCCACATTATTCATCATGGCATACTTTGATTATGTCAAATACTTCATCTTATACACATTGTATGATTATTAGATCTAGTCATGAACATAAGAGGCCCCCTTCAATCCATGAGTATGTGGCACTTTGTCTCACAATATTCTTATTCTCTTTAGGTGAGAGATGTTGTGGTAACTTTCCTGTAGCCAAATAATTAGCAATAGTAGCAAACCAAGGTGAATTAGTAGATATTTCAAGAAAATTCTTATCAGGGAAATTATCTTCTACATGAAAAGCTTCATGTTCATTGTTAATTATGGAAATAAAATTTGCAACCAGATTCTCTTTTCCAGTTTTATCTAAAATGGTGATGTTAAATCTTTGAAGTAATAAAAGACACCTATTTAATCTACCATTCATAATCGATTTATTCATAAGATATTGAATAACAAAATGGTCAAGAGAGGAATGAAAATTTTATAACCAATAATATAATGTCTAAACTTATTAATAGCACGTACAACTGCAAGAAATTCTTTTTCAATCACAATATAACTCAACTCAACATGAGCTAAAATTTTTCTAATGAAATAAATAGCATAAGGTTTTTGATCTTCCTTTTGTCCCATAATTGCTCATATAGTTGTATCTAAAGCATTGGTTGATATTTGAAAGGGTAAAGACCAATTTGTCCCTCTTAATATTGGTGCTACAAAAAAAATATCTTTTAGTGTTTCAAAAGTAGTCTGACATTTCATATTCCAAAAGAGATCATTATCTTTAGTGAGAGTAATCAAATAATGCAGGATTTGTATTTTTGTGAATTTTTCTATATAAAATTTATATATACCAGATGCCCTAAGAAAAATCCAGACATCCTTCTAGAAGCCTCTATACTCAGTTTAGATCTCAATTCTTCTCACCTTTATTCTTGCAGATGATATATAATGACCCAAAACAATTCCTTTAGTAAACAACATGTGGAATTTATCATTACTTAATGAAATATTAGCTTCTTGTTCAAAAAAAATTAAAGATGTTCTAATGATTCCTCAAAAGTATTACCATAAATAGTAAAACCATCCATATATACTTCTACACAATCATGGATCAAGTAAAAAATACCCAAAATTGCTCTTTCTCAGAAATGTAGTAGGAGCATTGCATAACCCAAAGGTAATACTATGTAAGAATATGTCCCCAATGGGCATGTAAATGTGGTTTTATCCTCGACTAGAGCGATTTTATTACCGCTTAAACCTAAAGTTGAATCCAAAACTTGATCTTATGAATGGGAAGGGAAAATGATATTTCAAGGTAGATATATTTAATTCAATATAATCTATGCAAACATACAATTTACCTTTATTTTTATGAACAATTACTAAAGGTTAAACCCATTGACTATATAAAATAGGATATATGAAATTCACATTTAGCAAATTTTGCAATTCTTCCTTTACAATTTCTTTTAAAACTAGATTCATACATATCCGGGGTTGTCTGATTGGTCGAGAATTCTCTTGAATATAAATGTGCTGTATAGATGTGTTAGGATTAATTCCTCACATATCATTATATTCCCATGCAAATGCACTAGAATTTTCTTGTAGTAATTAGATTAATTGATTTTCTGGGATTCTTCAAGTTTAGAGTTTATACTTAATGTTTTTTATTGTTTAATATCAACAAAAGTACTACGAGAATATGATATTGTATTGATAGAAGACATATAATCAAATGGTTCTAATAAACTCTCTACTATACATTTTTCTTGAAATTTTGTATCCAAGATATGATCAAAAGAAGACTACCCCCCATGATATTGAATAAAATCAGAATATGTAATGAAATCAAAGATTTGATTTTATTCACTATCCTCTTTCAAATTCATATCTTGGTCAGTTGTTAATATTGGTTGCACCATTTATTCATCACTATTTTCATCATCAAGCCATTGTGTATTTTCCAATTTAGTTAAATATTTTGTAAATGAATATAAAGTAAATTTCTTAAATGAATCACCATGTGAAATTGTCATGTCTCAATATCTACAGCTAATAAATGCATTAACAATTGATAACCATGGTCTTCCGAATATTAATGGATGACCAACCAAGTTAGATTTAGGTTGTAAAACCATAAAATCCACAAGGTGTTCCCAAGAATCTAAAGATACAATAATATCTTCTAACACTCCTTCAAGTTTTATAGTAGATCTATTTGCTAATTGCAAAATTGTAGGTGTGTGACAAATATTAGTAATCTCAAGTCCTCCATGGTTCCTTTTGTCATGACATTAATTGAATCTCCTAAATCAATCAAAGTGTTTACAATTGGAACATTATTGATGTGAATTTTAACTATAGGATTGCCAGGATCAACATATTTTTCCATTAA
>SNQJ01S0213716.1:4913-20255 GCA_010110895.2 Picea sitchensis | reverse complement strand
TGGGCATGTAGTGGTGTGACACTACCATCTATCTAGTCACCAAACCAGGGTAGTGGCTCTTGGTGGAAAAACAAAGAGAAAGGGGGTCTCATCACAAGCCAACCTTCTCATTTCCGTGAAGTGCTTGTGGGTAACATTGTCACCTCTGGTCACCACACCGGGACAATGTCCCCCAACTTTTCCCTTGAAAAGAAAAAGAAATAAGAATAAGAATAAAAGGCATTGAATGGGCTAGGAAACAATGTAATCCATGATAAGGTGCAAATCACCCTCTACAAAGTCACCCATAGGAAAGACCTACATTTCCTTGTTATCAATGCACCCTCTGCCCAAACACTTACCCTACACCATTCAACACACTTACATGACCTAAATTGGATTTCACCTGGGAAACACCCAAAACTTGAGGAGGATTATCCCAATAGGACATCCTAAGACCCTCTCCAAACCTGAATTTTTAAACTTCATAAATGTTGATTAAGGTTGGTTGTCATTGATGTCAACCCTTGAAGAAAGTCTGGTAGCGAATTTTGGTAGCACAAAGGTTTGGCTAATGGACCCAAGGTTGTTTCATGTATAATGGTATGAATTTTAATATATTTGAAGGTAATACTATTCTATATGGATAGTACATGTCATTCCATTTCCGGTGTCATGTGGAACGCCACATAACTCCTCACGATTAGAGAATTATGGCCATGAGAAGTTGGAGAACCCAGGTTTGGGTAATGGACACACTTTTATTTGATGGATAATGGTATGAGTTTTGATATATTTTTAGGTAATACTATTCTATATGGATAGTACATGTCATTCCATTTCTAGTGGTATGTGGAACTTCACATAATTCCTCACGGTTTGAGAGTCATGGCCTTACAAAGTTGGAGGACCTGCATATGTCATGTAGAAGCTCCAAAAGGTCAAAGTAGTCGAAGTGGTTTGATGTAGGAGCATCTCAAGCGAGCCAACGCGGAAGCAAAAGACAGATGGACAAGCGCCAGTACAAATTTTGAAATTACCTTGAAATTGATGCGCCATCTTAAATAAGATAATTAAGAAGGAGCACCTTTGTATAATGTAAACAGACCTTGAGTGATTTGCTCTCATCCTTAGTAGATGGAAGGCATTTATGGTAGTTAATGTAAAGTAGATAGAATTAAATTCTAGATTAGACAGTTTTAGAGCGCAAGAGGGAAATGGGATATAGACACCCTCATTGTGTAATGTAACATAGCTAGAAATATTGAAGAGGAGCATAGAAGAGAAGCAAAGAGCTGTGTAACAGACTCCATGTACAAAAGTTATGAATTAATACAAAGAAACTATCATTCAGACTCATGGTGTTCATATATTCTCTGTGTATGCATATGTAAATGTTATGCTCATGAATGTTTTCTCTTTATTTCATGCAATTGCTTTTATGCTATGTATGAATGATTTCTTGTTGAATGTTTGAAATATGAGAGGAAAGGGTAAATATAAATGAGTTTCAATTGTTTCTCTATTTGAGCAAGGGTTCCTGCAAGGAGTGCAATTGAAATTGTCTGCAAGGAGTGCGTTGAAAAAAGGTTCAGAGGTTCGTCTCTGAAATCTCAGGAGAGATAGCGTTTGCTCTAATATTCACATAGAGGTGCAGGCAGGCACAAGAGCCGTGCAAGGGGGAGCAGGCTGGGGAAAATCTCAGAGTTTTGAACCTGAGCAAGTTATTGAGAGACCGTTGCTGCAGAGCGTGCGCAAGGTCGAAGAGCATTCAACACTTCAAGTGTTTGGAGGTTGCCACAAGGAGTGCGTGCAAGAGTCTTCTTTAAGATTTGAAGTTGTGAGAAAGCTCAGGAAGGATAAAAACTTTGAACTATTGAAGGCAATACTAGGCGTTGGTGCATATTGAGTGATTAGAAGGCATCAAAGTTTTGTGTCACATGTGGATAAACCCGAGGGAAGAATCGTTGGTTCATTTTGCAGAAATCATTAGGGGGAAGAGACGGACGGTCAGAATTCTCTATGGAGAATTAGCGAAATCTCGTCAGCCGTCTGATCTGATAAAGGAGCGAGGAGGTTACGGCCGCATCCAGAGTTCAAGCTCAAAATATCATGAGCCATTGGATCCTCACCTAGTTACCAGTCAGTCGTCTGATCTGACAGGAGTTGCATGGGGTTTAAACCTTCTCAAGCCGAGCGAAAGTCCCAAAAGGTGTCGGGATATCGAGGTGTCGGGGTTCGGGATATCAGAAATCCCGTGGACAAGAGATCAGGTAAATCCATAGTGAAAACCCCAATACAAATCATAACCGTCCATCTGTTGGGACAGGTGGCAGGAATCAAGAACCACCAGCATATCAAAAGTTTAGAGACCAAGAATCCGAGACCCTTTGAGTCGTGAAACAGCGAAAGGATCACAGTTGTGGATCCCAGGAAGGACACGTGTCGTGTGATCATCCAAATCAGAGATTCGGTCATTGAGAATCACATACGTGAGTGTTTTGGATTTGCAGTTGATGAAGTCCGAGATTTAATCAGAATTGTCCATCCATTTGAGATGCGTGTCGGAAATTCAAAGAAGATGGGGTTCGGTGTTTCACGGATCTTGAAGACAGGAAACACTTGCATTTTGGAATTGTGAAGTCCAAAATCCCGAAAGGAGGAAAGATCCGTTAGGATTCCTAGCTGACATCATCTCGTCATAACGGGGAATTGGGAATATCCACGGTGAAAACCCCGAAGCAGACGAGGACCGTCCATTTTTAAGGATGCGTGGCAATAATCTCAACTTTCGGGGAAAGTCCCGAAAAAGGAAGTCACATCGAAAAATCGAAATTCGAGAGATCGGGGAAATCGAAGACAAAGGAATTTCGACATTTGAAATCGCGAAGTCCCGAGGGAGATCCGGAGCCGTTGGTTTAGTAGGTGATCATGACCGTTGGTTGTGTCTAAGTCAACAAGGGGTTCCCAGTGACATCATATCGGGATATAGGAGATCGAGAAATTGGGAACAAAAGGTTTGCGACATCGGGGATTGTAAAACCCTGAAACCCAATTTTCCATTTGGCTGTTGTGAAGAGAACAACGATCGAGCCTAGAGGCTGAAAGGAGCAAAAAAAAAAAAAGACCTGTGGATCAATTTTAATAAATATTCCAGTGGAGAATCGAAGGAGCCACTCCGGCTCGGGGTAAAATTTGAATGATCCTTAAGACCAGGAGGTCAACGCAGAGGCCTTTGCCAAGGTAGAGGGTGCGGTCGATGTCAGGTAATTGCATGACAGAAAGAGTAAAACATTCATGAACATAACATTTAAAGATGCATACACAGAGAATATATGAACACCATGAGTCTGAATCACAGTTTCTTTGTATTAATTCAGAACTTTTGTACATGGAGTCTACTACACAGCTCTCTTCTTCTCTTCTATGATCCTCTTCAATAATGCTACCTATGTTACATTACACAATGAGGGTGTCTATATCCTGTTTCCCTCTTGCGCTCTAAAATTGTCTAATCTAGAATTTAATTCTATCTACTTTACATTAACTACCATAAATGACTTCCATTGATTCTATCTACTTTAAAGTAGATAGAATTTAATTCTATCTACTTTACATTAACTACCATAATTCTATCTAAAGGTAATTTCAAAATTTGCGCTGGTGCTTGTCCAACTGTCTTTTGCTTCCACGCTGGCTCGCTTGAGATGCTCCTGCATCATGGTTTAAGAGATTTTAGAAGGTAAATAATAAAGTGAAGTGATGAGTGTACTATAATTCAAAGTGAATAAAAAATAAATTATTTAAACAATAAATTTAATGGAGAAATTAGAATTGGGTTAACCCTTAAATAAGGAAAGTGGGCAAAGTGACCTAGAAGATGCTTCTAAAAAAGCTACTTGGAGAGTATAAATAAGAGGCAAGACTCTCTCATTTTACATCACACTTGAGAATATTGAATATATATAGGTGATTGAGGTAACCAAAGGATATATAAGCTGAATTTCAGAGGAAACGTGAAGAAAAGAAGGCCGGAATTCAAGGGAGGATAAATTCTTTTGATGATGCTTTCTAAGGTATGTTATTTACAGGTCATCTCACCATTTTCGTAGTAACTTGTTTTCTAGAATGATTTAGACCATGAAATTGATATAACATTGAGGAAACATATCCAAGTATTTGTGGTAAAAATTTCAGCTTGTGGGTCGTTGTGTTTTTGGAGTTAAACTTCATGGAAAATAGGGTTTGTGGCTAGTCCTGAAACTAGTCTAAAACAAGTGTTTCGGGTAAAAACTCCATAACTTCTTCATAACATATCAAAATTCAGTAAGAAAAAATGTGTTGGTTATATTGCAGTCTGTAGTATTCCAATTAACATTTTCATATCCATTCAACAAATATTCCATGTGGGGAACGCTCTACAAAGTTTCTCTCTAGAACAAGCCAGAATTCAACAAGGTATGCCATTTTTGCTATAACTCCTTTTCTGAGAGGTTCCAAGTAGTGACACCTGGAGAAATTACACAAAACAAAATGAAGAACATTGTATACTATTTTCATATCTTTATTCATTATAGATACATAGTTATTATTATTTCAAGTTAGGGTTGTTGACTAATCCCAAACCAGTCATGTGAGACTAAATAAAAGTTTGATGAAAATGCTAGTCTCTTGTTGTGAAAGTTAAGGAAGGTTTGTAGGTATGCGATCATATACACCAGGTCTATTATAGAGTTACAAATCATATTTGTATGATGAAATTGATGATGGCTTTTGGTTAAGGTACATGTTGGGTACATGGTTGAGACAAGTAGTTGATGAGTTCGCACATACATGCGGTGTATAATTGATGATGTTGGTACATATTGATGAGTCATAGTTGATGAGTAGTTGAAACATGATTGTTACATGCTTGGTACATGTTTGGATGCACTTTTTTATGGTACAGGTTGATTACAGGTTGTTTGGTACAAGTTGGTGCATGGTTGATGCACTTGTTTATGGTATAGGTTGAGGTATAGGTTGATGCATGGTTGATGGATGGTTCAGGTTTATTGGTATAGGTTTACAATGATATATCTCACAGTGATAGTGTGACAGTGGTTCCATCATTCTACTTCCACTTCAGGGCGGTTGGACGGGGCAAGGACAGGTGGTTGTAGCCATATAACATAGGGGGTTGCATCCTCCTTCTGGTTGTAGCCAGAGAATAGGGGAGTTGGAGCTCCCCTCAGGTTGTAGCTTGAGAAACAAGGGGGTTGGAGCCTCCTTCCAGTTGCAGCTAGGAAACAAAGGAAGTGCATGCTTCCAATGAATGTAATTCTTCAAGACATATAAGAAAAAACATTATGTGGTTTTCTCCCACTTTGGGTTTCCACGTAAAACATTGGTGCACTGTGTATGTGTACGATTGTTCATTTTTTCATTACTTATTTACTTTGCAATTATTGGATGATAATGCTATATTGATATAACACTTGGATTATATGGTTAAAAATGATTAAATTTCTCTATTACTGATTCACCCCCCCTCTCAGTAATCCAACAATTGGTATCAGAGGAGTTTTCTTCAGAAATCAGTTTAACCACTGAAAGGTAGATCATGGAGAGAAACAACTTGTATAAAAATGGAATACCACAATTCAATGGAAAGAAGTATGCATTTTGGAGCATAAGGATGAAAACATATATACATGAACATGAATTTGAAATTTGGCAATCAATTGTAGATGGATACACAACACCAGCAGTTCCGCCAACAAATGAAAAAGTAGTGAAACTCAGTCAAAATAATTCCAAAGACAAAAATTCACTTCTAAATGGTCTTAGTGAAATGGTATTCACCAAAGTTACACATTGTAAATCCGCTAAAGAGATTTAGGACAATCTTCAAAATATTTATGAAGGAGATTCAAAAGTCAAAGAAGCAAAGCTTCAAACATACAGAGGTTAGTTCTAAGAACTTGAGATGAAGGAAGATCAGAATATTGCAGCTTACTTTTTATGAGTTGATGAAACAATAAATTAAATCATAGGATTGGGAGAAGAAATCAAAGAATATCTAATTGTTCAAAAAGTACTAAGATCTCTTCTTATGATATTTGACCCTAAGATATCAACACTAGAAGAAAGAATAGATCTAATCTCAATAAGCATGGACAAATTACATGGAATCTTCATAGCATATGAAATGAGAACTGAACAGGAAAATCCAGATATAAAAGAAGAAGCCTTCAAAGCATCCAAAAAGTCAAAGCAAAAAGGAAGGAAAAAAGAATAACATAGCAGTAGTAGTGATGTCTCGAAAGATGATGAAGAAGTGGACAACTTTATCAAAAGATTGAACAAGGGAACCGACGGTAGGTATAGAGGTAAGCTTCCTTCAATTTGTTTTAATTGTGATGGTATTGGTCATTTTTCTAACAAATGTCCTTATAAGAAAAAGAGAAACGATGAAGGTTACTCAAAAGGAAAACAAACATATAAAGGCAAAAGAACCACAAAGAAATTTTTCAAGAAAAGCTTATGCACCAAAGAAGACATCTCATCATCATATGAAGATGAAGTCAGTGACAGTGAGATAGAAAGAGTTCTATTCATGGCAGTAGAAGAATCTGGTAAAGAAGATTCCAAAGAAGAATATGAAGAAGCTGAAGAAGAATATGAAGAAGTCGAAGAAGAAATTGAAGAGGCAGAAGTTGACTACCGGCAAGAATTAATGTGTGCCATAGAAGTTATCATAAGAGAAAAGACAAAAAACAAGAAACTACAGCAGAACTAGACAAGAAAGAAGACACTCAAGAACTAGAACAAATGATCACAAATTTGAAGGTTCAAATAGAAGAAGATAAAAGAATTGAAGAAGCACTCAAAAGAACAAATAGAAGAAAAGGACAAGATCATTGGAAATTTGGAAGCAAAGATTGTCACATTAAGAAAGGATCTTCAAAAGAAAAATATGTTGAACAACTCAAAAGTTTTGGATGACATTATCAATAGTCAAAAATCTCATCATGACAAGTCCGGACTTGGATACAATCAGACAAAAAAATGATCAATATCCAAAACAACAGAAAAACAAACATATCCAAAGAGCTTTAGAAAAACAATCAAGGGGGATATGAAGATATACAAGGAAGATTACAGGGACACTCCTCCACCGAGAAGATTTAGATTTCAGAATCAACAACCAACAGATAGGCTTCAGGAAGAAGAAGAATTCATAAGAGTACCTCATTTCAGAATATCTTCAACTCCCAGGTATCAAACTATATTTTTTGGTTTATGTTATGCATGTAATAATTTTGGACATAAATATGTGAATTGCAGAGTTAACAACAGGAAAAAAAACAATATTGAAAGTCATACACAAAGGGGTTATCCAAGAAGGAATAGTGAAACACAAAGAAGAAGTTACAACATGTTTGAATCTTTGAGCACTGAAGTGGAATGTTACAAATGTAACTGTTATCACTGAAATTTCGTCCGCAAATGGTTAGAAGAATCCAACATCTGCAAACACCTATTAGTTCACTCATGACATAAAAAATGCATTTCCAAAAGGCATAAAATATACAATTGGTTATAAAATCATCATGCGCTCAGAATGCAAAGGAAGTGCGTGCACGTGCGCCAGTCGAAAATGTCGGAAAAGTGCACATGCACCCGATGTGCGACTGTGGACGCAAAAAGAAGTGCACACTTCAGAATGACGCATTAATGATTCTAGTCGGCTTCCCACCCACTTATGGTTCAGCTCCCAAGTCGATTTGACCCCTAAATTCGGGATAAATCCAAGTGGGGGGTTGGTCAAAGACCTAAAGGTGCCCTAAAGGGCCCCTTGTTCACAGTCAAGACCAGTTGGATAATGCCTTGAAGCTTTGCTATAAAAGAGGCCATGGGTGCACTACATTTTCAAGAATGTATTTGTATTGTTATGCTGCCTCTATTCTCCTGCAAGGAACCTCTTTCCTCATTGGAACATATAAGCATCATTTCATTGGGCCATTCACATCACCTCTTGAGTGAATGAGCTTTGGATTTCTTCACCATTTCCTTTTAGTTTGTTATTTGTAAGAAGATCTCAATCAGTGGGGGTTCAAGAGTCCTCCCTTGGAGGAAGAGGGGACCCATAAGTCTCTCTTTATCTTTGGTGTTTTCCCAATAATACAATCTATCCATTGATGGCATGAATATTGGTCTTTCTTTTGTTCTATTTCCCTTATGCAGATTAGTTTAGTTTCTTTAATTGTTATTAATTAGTTGTTTATTTTCTTATTGTGCTTGATGTTTCTAGCTCTTGCACTCATTTCTCTCTTTTCTAACTAACCCAACTGGACTTGTAAGTGTCCTTCTTTTTCTCATTTAGGTGACGAAAAGGATACAACAGATTGACGACTCCATTGGGGATAGGTATCAATTTCCTCCCCATTTGGGTTGTTCGAGCACTTCATTTTGGTTTATTTAATTTGCAGGAACCATAACCAGCCCAAGCCTGCCTGCAAAAAGCTAAATTCAGAGCTGAGATAAGAGAATTTCATTTGAAATTTTCTTCCCGAACATGTAACAGAAAGTGCACGGGTTTTTTATCCCATAAGCGCTCCTTCCAAGAATGTGTGCCAAGAGAACCTTGTTCCTTAGCACCTTCTGTGCACTTGCACCAACAATTCATTTCTGGTTTGCGCATTGGTGCCACATGCGCCTCTGTCTACTCTGTGACCCGTGCATCATTCCAGAATATCAAACATTGTAAGGTTTTTTAGTGATATGTTGAAGGCCCATTGCCTTCTTAAACTTGATTCTATGCAAATTGTAATATGCACCACACTTAGATTCCCTCTCCACATGAAGGGTTAGTCAAAACATAGGCACTTAGGGGGGTTACAATCCATATTTATCCTCTTTTTGCTTTCATTTTTCCACATGGATGGCTTGCTTTGATTGAAGTTAAGTTGGAATCATTCTATATCACATATATAACCACTTGCATTAGGACTAGAAATTGAACTTCAATCATAGAGTATGATCTTCTCTCGCACCATAGAGCGATCTTGAGAATAAAAAAAAGGATTGAAGGAAAATTTCATCTCCCTTAAAGACAAAATATTTAGGAGAGGACAACCCCCTTTGGGACTCCTCTTAGTTTCGTTTCAAAAAACATATTAAATTTGTAAGGGCCCATACATGCCCACATGCTTCAAAGATAGGATAGTTTGAAGATACTTTATTAGTTTACATCACTAGGAGAGTTTAAAGGTTATTGTAACGAGTCCATACATGCTCACATGTCCACAATCTAGGATAGTCTTTTAAATCTTTCTTAGATTAAATCACATTAGGGAGTTTAAAGGATTGGTAAGGACCCACATGTTCACATGCTATTTCTCTAGGAACTTTAAAATTCTGCAAGGTTGTAACAATGACATCTAGTAAATTAGGTAATCAAGACTTGTAAGAACCACACGAAGTCCACATGTTGCAAGGTGACACCTAACTTATTAAAAATTTGGCACACTTTCACTTGTTCACACACAAAGTCACTACTCACTCACATAGTTTCATCTAGAACCATGGAGTTTGAAGTAAGTTTCCTCCAAAGGGATTGTTAAACACCCCACCCTTTTCTTGACGAAACTATCCACTCCCACTTAATTTGAATGAGATTGGTTCACACCCCCAATCTCTCAAAACGATCACATCTAATTTTTTTCTAAAAACTCACTAAGTTTTTCTCCACAGGAGGTGCCAAAAGAAGTTTGTTAGTCTAGGTAGGATCTTGGGGATAGGCATCCAAATAACTCCCCGTTATCTGGTTCTCACATCTTCAAACATTAGAAGTTGTCAAATAGGGAACTTTAAATACTCCAAGTCAAGTGTTCCTAACACCATAAGGTAGGGAGATACTTGTGAAGGGTTGAAGGTCGAGGTCCAGTTGTTTTATGCGTCCCCCCTTGAGGCACCCACCTCTTGGACATGATCCAGCCCGTGACCCATTTTTGAGGCCAAAAATCTAAATGTCGCACTTTGACCGAGGTACCTATTGACCAAATTTTAGGACATCTACCCAGGTGGCAATTGTGGGATGTAATTGCACCTTGATCCGATTTTGTGTGACTATTGGGAAATATCGCCAACTCTTTCGGGATATGCACCCTCTACCCCTCATTATAATTGATTATTTCATCCTTCACTAGTTCCTCTTCTAGTGGATTCAGACCCCACTGTTGAGTGCTATTGGAAGGTCCAATGCTATTTGAGAGGAAGGATATTACGTCTTTTAGGACATGTGCATTTGCTTTATTTGTTCTCCTACGTGGACAAAATACACCTATCCACATATATGCTTCTTTGTCAATTGATTTATGTATGATGCTCTTGTGATTACAAATGATTGTGAGATATATTGTGAAGGTCCAAGTAATACAAAGTCTTTTGTTCATTTATTACTCTCATCACCAGTTGCCCACATTCATTTTTCTAGTCAGACATCATAGGGGACCCATAGAACCCCCGTTGTTCCAGATGCTTGCAAAATCTCCCTCCCATTCGAGGAGGAGTTTCTAGTCTTTCCAACTCATCGGATCGACCCTCTCATACCCCCGTGAGTAATACTATCTTGGGATCAAATTTTCTTGGTTCCACTTTACTTGGGTCCACTTCCTAAGGTCAACCGTCCACTAGCTTTCCTTTACAAGGAAGCGGGGGGCATACTTCTTCCCAAGGAGGAAGTACCACCCCACCTAACCCCCCTCACGGGTCAGGTACACAAACCACTCATACCATGGCTGGAACTAATCCTCCACTGCCACTCCAAATGCCATACTTGGCTTCCCTCAACATACCGGATCTGAGTAAGCTCACCAACGATCCTATATTGCATGACCCCACATGGTCGACAATCCCTACCAAATTACCTTCAAACATTCCCAAGTTTGAAGGAAAGGTAGGAGACGACCCCGCCAACCATGTCATGACCTTCCACCTATGGTGATATTCAAACAACATCAAGAATGAATCCATCCGGTTACGATTATTCCAACGCACACTCATTGGCCCATCAACCAAGTGGTATGTAGATGAAAAATCAGGGTCCCATGTGACCTTTGAATCATTGGCCAAAGCATTTTTTACCTTCTTTCAACTACCAATCCACCATGAAAATGGTCTCAAATTGCTCTCGGAGTTTTAAAAAACCTCAGCCACACATATTGCTGACCACATTCACGAATGGAGTCGACGACGTAGCTTATGCAAAGAAGAAACCAGGAAGCAAAAATTCCTCGATTGGTTTCTCAGATCACTTGCCTCCCTCCTTGCCAAAGATGTGGCCTCCACCTTCCCCCAATCTGAAGAGGAATCCATTAGAAAAGCTCAATAGTATGACCTCATCTACGCACAACTGGGATACTTATACATAGTACTACCTGACATCCCCAGACCCATACCATTCGGCCAAGACAAACCTGGGATGTCTCACTCAGCAGACGGATTGATTGGTACCACAACACACCATAATCTGTACATCCAACCACCACCCATGTATGGTACACCCAAACATCCACCATTATATGGAGGAATTCCTTATTACCCCCCTCCCCCTTACCCACAACCATACCCTATTATACCCCCTCCACCCACGAGTGGACCTGCATCAACACCCATGATGTGCCTGGCTATACAACCAAGTTCTGGTACCCCCTCTACCTCATCTTATACCCTAAGCACTAGTGAAAGAATCACACCTTATTATGTACCATATGGATCATTGTCACAAAATAATCTGTACTTTCCATTTCCTAGTCCCCTCTCACCCATGGCTCCACCACAAGGACAACCACACGCCGAGGTTAACTTTTTTCAACCCTCTCCCATTCAACAATTTCAAATATTTGAACAACTGAATATGGAAAATCCATCTCATCAGTCGAATACTGCCAAAAATAAAGGAAAAAACCAAAACAATAATAATCCCAGACCAGGAGGAAATAATCCCCACCAAAACCAACCTACTGGGGGAAATCAGAATCAAGGGAATAATAACCCCCAAGGAGGCAATAACATCAAATGCCAAGGGAAAAATAACAACAAAATCCAGACAAACTTCCCTTGTGCCCTTTGTGGTGAGTATGGCCATTATACTCACCATTGCCCCCAAATTGCTGACTTTAAACATATGAAAGAATCTGTGAATAGACCTCGTCCTCCAGCATCGCCTACCCCCCAGCAACCCCCACAACAGTATGTGCAACAACCACCCCCGATGGTGTTGCAAAACCCGATTCCACACCAAGGTGTGATGAATACCCAATAGGACATACACCCTGCCCCACCATAGATGGGACAATATCAAAACCCTGGCACCCCTACATATTGCACCATCCTCCTCACTAGCGAAGAGGAATTCCTTCTACAAACACGCAGTCGTCAATACAACACACTATCAGACTCTTCTCCCACTACCTCGGAAGAAGTTCCAGTTACAACGGGACCCCCTCTGATGATTCCACACCCTAACACTGAGACCCCCCTTTGTATTCCTCATATCCCCTTACGATGGAATGCCACTAACCCTCAGGCTAGGTTGCACACAATTATAGTCTGGTCGATGACCTGGCACAATCTCCTGCTGCCATGTCCATATTAGAAGTTCTTCAAACCTGTCCCACTCAACTGAAGTCACTGCTTTCCGCCCTGGGGGCAGTCAACCCTTCTGACACTAGACTCATCACGTTCGATCTCGATAATGGGGAACCCTGTCTCCCCGCTTTAGTAGCGTTCCAAATATCGGTTAAAATCCGGAACATCACAGTTCATCGTTGCATCATTGATGAAGGTGCATCCACATGCATCATGTCCAAAACCGTATGGAAGAAACTTGGCTCCCCCGAGCTCATACCATCTGCCATCACTTTGAGAGCTTATGATGGATGACCATCCTCTTCTGAAGGGATCTTTCAAAATGTCCTTATCGAACTCGAGGGAAAGACTATCCTTATTGACATTGAGGTTATCGACGCCCCACTCGATTACAATATCTTGTTCGGTCATATCTACATGTACGCTATGAGGGCAGTATCCTCTTCCATATTTCGAATGATGGTGTTCCCCCACAACGGGAAGATCATCACCATCGATCAGGTTTCACATTACGAGCCTAACCCTTCCTCCAACATCGATAACATTTTACCTTTTGTCCACACTAATCCTGATGTCTACCCACTCGTTGAGATGGCCCCCAACATCTTCAAAGATCCATCCTTGCTAGGGACATACCACGGAGCACCCCCACTCATACATCCCTCAGCTCAAGTATGCGTCATCTCTTCCAATGGAGCTAGTACTGGAGATACCATTCCTCCAATTGAGGCTTCTTAACTTCCCGACGTCACACTAGTCATAGAGCTCCTCCCGTAGGAATCCCCTGAGAACTCTCCATCACCACTTGTTCTCGATATCAGTCCCCCCAGGGTCACATCCCAGTTTGGGAGACAGTCCCTCAAGCCATTACTCAAATCCCCTTCTTCTACCCTCCACTAGGCATACAATCTTTCTAGGTAGCCTCCACACTTACTCTACCTAACATGGTGATTGCCATCCTAGTATGGTATCTGCACCCACCTGAAATGGTTCCTCCACCATCCCTTCCTCCCCAAACTGAGGGAATCCCAATGTAGATACCAGTCCTCACTTCGACCGCACCACCCTCACCCCCACTCGCAAGAACCACCACTACAGCTGGGGGTAGAAGGAATAAGAAATATCCCATCACTCCACTCCCCCCTGAGTTCAACTTCCGTGCGCACTATGTGAGCAAGAAGGACACCCCACCAATCGATGTCACTCTCTCTCCGAGTTACACAATTTAATCTTACTTCCTCGAGCAACCACACCGCTCGTCGCACCATCCAACATACCAAGTACTACCACCATGTCTCCAACCACTTGTACCATAAGGTTGCGAACCAAATTCACCTGTTCCATCTACTCAGAGTATGTCCAGTACACCCACCATTGCCTCGCACTACCTCAATTTCAATAGACCCTAACAACAGTACGCCAGAGCTTTCAGCGAGAGTCTACCCCATCCGTGTCATCAAGTACTCCTATCATAGACATCCACTATGTCATGAATCAATTAACGAACATATGAGATTCCCTTTCTCTCTCTGTGAATCACTGGATCATTTCACATACCAATGTCCTACAATCCTTGAATACAGGTGTCGCCAAATTACCCTTATTCAGAATCCTACACCTACCTTACTGCCAGAGGTACTAGTGATTTCCCCTACTCCATCCCTTGATGTTTTTCATATCCTCTCTCCTGAGCCTGCGACACTCCCTACTCCTCCATGGTTCATGGATAGCCTATATGATGATTTCCCCCAAAATCTCCCCAATTCTCCAGTTTATTTCCCCACGAAAATTTTACGTCCAACTACCATTTTCAACCCATAGTATCTCGATATTTGGTTTATGTCGAGCGAACCATTACAACTCCTTTGTGTCACCCCCGCTAACTCTTCACCACCAGAATACAACTACATGGTGCCAGTCACCAATGTTACTCCCCTGGATCCCCTATATTCTCGACAATTCCACTACGATGAAGACATCCTCGAGGAATTAACTACCCCCGATTTCCCATGGGATCCGCTCCATCACAGAGCGCTATTTCTGTCACAAAAGGCCTTTATGCCTCCTAACCCAAACTCCATATACACAATCAAAAACAAATATTTTCTCCCATCAGGGCATATAGACTAGTTCAATAATCCTATCCCTGCCCCCGACACTTTTGAAGAAGGTAACATGGCTAACATTTCCCCCACGGTAAAAATTGATATTTCCATCAAACCTAGAATCATAGAGGAAATCACCATTGGCACCACATGCTCTTTTGAAGAAATAATAGCCTACAAAGATCTCTTTCAGGAGTACCAAGATATTTTTTCCTGGTCATACACAGAGATGCCCGACCTCGATCACTCTATTGTTGAACATCGTATAGACACATGGCCTGATATCACCCCTATCCAACAAAAGCAACACCCATTACACCCATCCAAAGAAGCAGCCATCAAAGATGAAATTGACAAATTATGTGCGGCAGGGTTCATATACCCCATCGGATATATGTCATGGGTCTCCAACCCCATCCCTGTCAACAAAAAATAGGGAACTATTCCTGTCTGCACTGACTTTCATGATCTCAATCACGCCTGTCCTAAAGACAATTTTCCCACTCCTTTTATCGACCAAATTCGATGATTGTGCCGACCACGAGGCTTTGTACTTCATGGATGGTTTATCTAGCTACAAACAAATCCAGATGAGGTGGAAATGTGGGCCCTACAACTATAT
>SNQJ01S0213715.1:0-15711 GCA_010110895.2 Picea sitchensis | reverse complement strand
CGTCGGTTTTTGCTTGTTGTTGTTTGGTTCAACTTTTCAAGGTTGGGGACCTATGCTTGTGGTTGGACCTGTTGGTGCTTGTTCCTTGCTTTTGTTTACTTCAACTTTGTAGGGTTGGGGTCCTTCATTTGCAGTTGGATATGTTTTTCTTTTACTTTGCGGGGTCCAGGTGTTGCACCCACAATTTGACCTGTGATTCTGTCGTTCATCATTTTGGAGTAAGTTTCGATGGAATAATTTCATTTTCTATTCCTTCTTTGTTGTTTAGTGTTTGTAGTTTGAATGTAATAATGTTTGCTTATTTCTACTAGCATGTTCGTCATATGTTTCTGATTCCTTCTATTCTCCCGCTGCAGTTTGGTAGTTGTTTGAGATACATATGTTGTTTACTCATTGGATGGTTGTTGCATGTTCATTGGTTTGTTGGTTCATCGGTTGCTTCTTATTTTTGTTTGGCTCAATTTTACGAGTTTGGGGCCCTGGGGCTACAATTGGGCATGTTCATGCTTTCTCGCTGGATTGTTCCTTGTTGTTTTCTTTTGTTTACTTCGACTTTGCAAAGTTGGGGTCCTGCGCCAACAATTGGAGATGTTTTTATTTTTTTGGCACTTTGCGGTGTTCATGTCTTTCACCCACGAGTGGACTTACGGTTTTTTTGTTTTCCATGTATGGCGAAGTCGAGATCTGAGGCTTGTTCTACTGTAAAATTTTGCTAATACTTGAGTGTTGACATGATAGAAAATAGTGGCATAAGAAATAATTGGACAACTACATGTGCAATTACAATATCTACTTTGTTTTTGTTAAAATAAAACATGTGCAAAACACACTTATTAACCATATATGGTGAAATGTGCCCATATCACAATAAAACCTATTTATCCTCTACACAGACTGTTGTGACCATGATACAATTTGTCTTGTACTTGAGATATCATATGTACACCAAATATACTGCAAAATTATATTTCCATGTCTNAACCATATATGGTGAAATGTGCCCATATCACAATAAAACCTATTTATCCTCTACACAGACTGTTGTGACCATGATACAATTTGTCTTGTACTTGAGATATCATATGTACACCAAATATACTGCAAAATTATATTTCCATGTCTTGAAGCATATCTGGATACTTTTCCATAGAAAACCAAAATCATTTAGCTATGGCCATGCAATTTCTTAAAATTTTGTGGCTTGTAATATATTTTGGGTAGGAATTTTTTTTATATATTTACAACCATGGATGGAGAAAAGAAAAGGTTCATGTTTCTAACTATCTATTATTATATTCATTGATTCTCATTTACTATATGTACATATTACTTGTTCTCGATTGCATACCATCTTCCATTCATGTTCATTGTATTTTGTGCGTTCCCACATTCAAACAAAAAGAATAGTTGGAGAAAACGAAGGAGTCTTAACTGCATTGGTGAATGAGGAGATAGAAAGGTACATGCTTGTACTGTTATATCATATTATGTTGTTTTGTATTTCATTTATTATCTATATACGTGTTCACCTAGTTTATTGTATGTAGATATTGCATACCTTCCTACATAATAATGTATCTTTATGTCGTTTGTATTTCCTGTGCTGCTACATTGAAAAATTTCGAACTCTGTTTTTTTTTTTTTTTTTNTGTGTTCCTACATACTAACTTCCTTAATGTCCATTGTATTTTTCCTGCATTGCTACATTTAAACAAACAAAGTGGCTAAAGAGGATGATGGAATCTTTGGCGCAAATGTAGCAGAAGAGTTACAGAGGTGCATACCTATACTCTTATTTCATATTCCATTGTTTAGTATTTCATTTATTGTCTGTGTATTTGTTCTACTTGTTCTACTATTTTGAACCTTTTTTGTTGTATGTACATACTATGTATCTTTCTAGTTATTCTCATGTGAATTTTATTCTCTTTGCTGCTACATTGAAATAAATAGAACTGTATTTATTTACTTTACATGTCTTTCTGCATACTAACTTCCCTTCGTGTCCAATTTATGTTCGACATTTCTACCTTGAAAGAAACAAATTGGTTGGACAGGAAGATGAATTCTTATATGGGACATCAGAGGGGTCTGTGGTACAATCTTCGAAAAGGTATATGAGCTGTGCTAGTAAATTAAACATACGAAACAGGTGGGCCCATATAATATTTGACTAGAAAACGATGATTTGGAAACAATGGGCCTTTGTTCCCTCCCTATTTCTAATTTTTCCATTTTATATTATCCATTTTGATTTCTGGTTTCTTTTCTTAGTCGTCTTTCCAAAAATTCCTTGGTGCACGGGTTGGCGGGATCACGGGTTCACATTTATGGTCATGCTTCTACCGTATTCCATACTTTCCCACTTTGTCGATTGCGAGTTCCGGGATGGAGGGTTCAAGATTGTGACTCTGGCTTCAGAGGTTCCACGATATACAGATTGGTTGTCGTACCCCACCATCACGCCCTATTTACTGTTACACATTTTTCTATTCAAAACATATAAAGCATATAATTTGACCATCAGGTCCTCATGTTTCTTCAGTATCTTTTGACACCCTATTTTGTATTCCATATCCTTCGACCCTACATGTGAAATTAAGAACAATTATGGACAATATATAATGCATATGGTTGTTTAGTTCTTCTAATGTTCATCTACACATGCTTGCATCAGAAAAAGTTGGACTAGTGACATGGCCATGAGTAGTCAATCATCCCAAACATTAGTAGACCGATAAGGCCAAAGGTAAATATGAATACATTTTGTTCCTCGTATGTTTACCAAAAAAATATCCTTAGCTATTTATTCATATATGGCATGATGAATATGTTGATATCATCTGCAACACATACTTTGCAGTTCACAAGAAGTATCAACAAGTGCGAGCGAGATATCAAACATAACACAGGTTCCACAAACTAAGAGGTATGGTTGAAAAAATATGGCTCCATAGTTCATCCAAGCTTTGCGTCTACTTGTACATTTATGCCAAGAAAAAAAGAAAACAAAAACATAATGCACACCAACATTCACATTACTTTCCCTATTCAAAAAATGTCACTAGGTCTAAACTTGTAACACCCAAAATACTATCAATAGAGGGCTTAAACAACCACTGAACTAGACAAGTGTTCATTGAGGACATAATGGTCATCTATAGCACCTACTTGGACAAGGAAAACAAAATTAGATCCATTATGCGTGCTGACATGACAGACAAGGAGGCCCTGATGACAGTCACATTGTCTATTCCCACACAACTTGTCCAGAAACATGCAAAAAATATATTTCCAGGTAATGGTATATCCATTACAAATTTTAATATATTTCCCAAAACAATATATGATCGTGGTGATTTTGATAAGATTATATTGCTCAACGTAACAAGTATTGTTGAAAAAAATCTCGTTATTTGTTCAGAGTATCATTTCGTCCCGGACACAACTATCAGCCAACTTGCATAGAGCAATGACATTTATCTAATTGGAACCATTGGTACAGTTGTCACACTTGCGATAAAACTTGGCTCACAACACATTCTCCGTATAAAAGATGGAGAGTCAGACAATGACAAGGAAATGGTTATGTTCTCCATATCCAGTTTTGTCCTTTGCTTTCACATGTCCATGTATATCGGTTAGGTTACACAAATATTGCATTCTTCCATGTTGCAATTGCAATTGTTCGATACCTATTCAACTTGTTTTTCATCAAAGGAACAACAATTCCATAAAAGGCAATTTCCACTTATTCTCTTAAAAAATATAACAAAGAAAAGAGATGTTAAAGAAACGATCTTTCGCACAACCCAATCAACATTTCTAACATAATTGCGAGTAGAAATAGTATAGGATCTCAAGAAACTAACTAGATCTACAACTGTTGTGCATATACATCTACAGATTCATCCTCACTTTGCTCATACAAATTGCGTTCACCAATATTCTGTAGTTTTTTTTATTTTTTTTATTTTTTTGTGCAGTTGTATATTATATTGTTCAATATGTTAACTGTTACGCTCATGTTTCTAGGTTGAAGGTGTTTTTCTTGCAGTGAATGCGTACTCGACACCATTTGAGCCTGTATGTGTGAAATGAAACTCTCATGCTTCTACTTCTTCTTTCATAAGTGATGATACAATTGATTGTCTTTGATGTAATAAAAAATGTCCTTACATATATAAACATTGCCTCAATGCTTCCATCTGGACCATGGGCAACACAACTGTACATTGTATAACTAGACAACCTCTGTTACAAGATGTGCTTTCTGGGTTAGCAGAATTGTCATATGAGGCATACCTACAGAAAAAGGAAAACAATGTCTACATACTACGAGACTTTTGGATACATATAAAATTTACCTTAAATGAGGACAATGCAATATTGCATATTGGCTGGAAAATTTTTTTTATTAAAAAATAAAATAAAATAAAATCATATAAATCTTTGGTAGGAAACGAAAATATCTCATGTGTGTCTGTAATTTTTCTTCAACACCTAGATGAATGTTCATTGGACTAGAGTTCTTCGGATTTTACATCTATAGCTGTAAAATTCTCTTTCAAGATATTTTGTCTCTTCTTGTGCACTTGAAACAACAAGGAGAATCTAACTACAAATGCAATCCATGTTGTTATTTTGATGTTTTTTTGCATCTCCGAGTAAGAATTTTGCATATTTGTTGCAGTGTGAAAAAAAAAAAAAATGGTGGTTGGTTGTGGCTTTGTTGGAGGATTATGCATGTTTTTGGGTGCCCAAATTGGACAATTGTTTTCCAACTACATAGCCATGGAACGATTTCTGCATTTTTTGGGGGTGCCCGAATAAAAAAAAAAATGGTCTCCAACTATACATTTATGGTATGGTATCTTCATTTTCTTGATGTCCTAATTGAAAATAAAAGGAATCAACATGAATTGAAACATTAGCTTGAGATTTTCATAAATCGCTATAGATATTTGGGATTTCAAGCATTAGAATTCATACATGAAGGTGTAGTTGTTAGTGATGTACATGCACATAAGATTGTTCAGTCATTAAATGGGAAGCATAAGCACAAACCCCATAAAAAGTATCGAATTGTAAATAACTCAGGCCCATCCTTTGAACTGTCGAAATAGCTTGCCCCTCTGGGTAGAACCATCAGACATTTCCAATAATATTGGAAATTTTGCATTGTTAAAACTGGTAGTGATAGGCCATGGCACTATCAGAAGAAAATGTCCATAGTGATCTTGCTTAATGGTAAAATAGTAATCAAAAACTTTATTTTTCCCCATTTTGAGGTTTGGTTATAGCTAATGTACGGTGGAGAAGCTCCGTTGGTTTTGTGTTGTCTTTTGTTTGGAAGAATTTTGTTCATATCCCATGGCTCCGGTTATTTTCTCATAGGAACATATACTAGATGTAAGAGAAAACCAATTCCACAATGTGTTTTTTTTATATATAGAATTGTTTGATGCAAAGGTTGATGTGTATTGCTCTATGGAACTTTATGGGATCCTGCTTGATGCCTTCTATGTTCATGCTTTGCCTTCTTCCTCAACTTTCAATACATTTGGTGTTTACTTGGTTCTTGGTTGTATGCTTCATTTTGGAAAATTAATAATACATTTAGGATCTTCACAATTTTTCTATGATCTTAAATCCTATAGACGAAATGCTTTTCCTTTTAATATAAGCTCTATAATGCAAATGTAATATGTGGCTCGTTTTATCACTTTTCCTTGATCGATGAACTTAGTAAAATTAATCGCCTAGAATAATTTGAAATAAAACAATATATACTATGAGAAGTCCAAAGGAACTATCATATCAACGAGAAGACATTAGAATTCAAATTCATCGTTGTTATACTTGCGGTGAAGTTGATAGTACAATAACTTTACTTAAACATCCCAAAATCGATTTTCTTGTAGCTTTTCGACGCTTCTCTTATACAAACAGATCCTAGAAACTATAAGCATGGATCGTTGTATCTATTCCTTGAATGAAGAACCCATTCACATGTTTAATGCACTTCATATTTACTATTAAGACCAGCAATGGGAATTTCTTACACCAATTCCCGCTTCTGAAAATTATCATCCCCTTTCTTTTTTCCCTCTACTTTCCCTTTCTGGTTACGTACTCATTTTTCGAAAAATGTCTAGGTGCGGGAGTTGGTGAATTCACATATTCATATTTCCACTATTACTTTTATATTACCAACCTGACCGACCGGTTCCTCGTTTCATATTGAACAAAATTTTTGGATCGCGGGTTCCCATATAGGCAGGTTCAACATTGTGTTTCCATTGTTCTGCCACCTGCAAACAACACCCAGACTTCCACGATCTACAAATTAGCAAACAAATTCCCCTTTATCTCATTTTATTTCACTTTTTGTTTACTTGGTCCTTTTTCCAAATGTCTCGTGCTTTTATATACAACACTCAAAGTTACGCAGTAGACACATTGACCCTTGAAATATGTCACTGTCTCTTGTTCCATGTTACGTATTTTACATTCAATAGTTGGGGTAGATACAATTTGATCATCAGGCCCTCACGTCTCCTGAGTAGAGCTTGTGGCCTTTTTTTCAAGCCCATTTATATTCCCTATTCCGAGTATGCCTAATGCTTTTATATCACGAGTCTGACCAACCACTTGTACATTGCATACTTTTCCACTATTACCATCGTCGATTCCTCGCCAAGCTTTCTCAACATTACTCTTCCATTGTTCTTCTATGTACAAACAACACCCAAAATTTCATGATATACAAATTGACGGCCAAAATCTATCATTGTGACATACAATTTGACCATCGGGCCCTCACGTCTCCTGAGTATATCTTGTGACCCTATTTTTGAATCTAGCCCGACTGCTTTCCATACTTGGCTATTTATTGGAATCTGTTTTGTGCATTGGTAGGTGGACGAAATATACAATGTTTGGTCTCTTTTCGCCGTCCCCACCACCTTGGTACTTCTTTCTAGATATGCAATTATTAATATTTAATGCTAGTAGCTCATCATGCAGGAATCGTTAAGATTGTTATTAATGTCGGGAAGAACAAAGAAGATTTTCCATTAATACAAATCAAACCAAGATTTGCAAAGAAGAGTGTTATCCTTTCCAAGTATTCATTTCAAACATGATGCAATCTCTTTCATGCATCAACCAGTTGGCTCCTTTACAAAATCTCTAATTCTTAATCACTCTTCTTCATCACCGCCACCTTCACATTTTTTTCTTAATATGCAATTAATAACCTTTAATGGTAAGAACTCATTACGCACAAACCCTGGAGATTGTCATTGATCAGTGAAAGGATTGAGGAGATATTTCATTAATACACATTAAACCAAGATTTATGGAGGGTTATATTATCCCTCCCTAATTTTCATTTCAAACATCATCTGGAGGAAAGATAAATTCTCGTTAACTTATGGTAGAAGTTCCACAACAGTTTTTTCCAGATATAGTAACCACATCTGGGCATGATGGCCAAAGGTTCCCACATTCCAGGGCATATTCTTACTACTCATCTCCCTTCGCCCAAGAGAAAAAAATGAGATGGTCCCTTGGTGCACCGAGAGATATATTTCAAGGAAAATAATTCCAAGGCAACCTCGCTTGGTTAGACAACCTGGTCTCCTACATTGATGGTTGGCGTAGAGGTTGATGTGATTGATTTCGATCCGGAAGAATATGATCTAATGGATGATGATATAATAATGGATGATGGAAATGAAGATTTTATTCCCACTGCTGCACCCAAATTGAAATCAACCATCAAGGGTGGGACTTACCGGCTCAATTATGATGACCTTGACAACACCAAAAGAAGGGGTTTCAGAAAAGAAACCGACATTGAACATAATAGTCACTTTGCAGCTCGAAACTAGGAATTCCAGAGGTCCAAATTAGTTAGTTCTAGGTGGAAGTCTTTTAGTATAAGGAAATGATCTATTGATTCCCCCAGAGATATATTTCAAGCCAAAAAAATATTCAATTGTCGGACCACTCTACTTTTCTCTAGATATACAATTAACATATTAGGAGATGAGGACCAGAACTCCCACTGGTGCAAGGAATATTCCTACTACTCATCTCCTTCCACCTAGAATGGACTAATTTGGGCCTCTAGAATTGATCGTGCAACCTGTGTCCCTGAAGTTTTCAACTGTGAAGAGGTGGTTTCTTGGTATGTCCTAACTTTTAGTTTCAGGCTATTTCGTTCGCCCTGCAACATTTTTCATCTTCTTCCTCATGAGAATCTTGTGATAACTATGAATTTTACCGCAGGACTGTTGTTCATCTACTTCAAGCCAAGGATTTATTCCACTACAGAACAAATCTCTTGTTTCTCTGTCTCCTCACGTCTTCCGCAAGATATTGAGATCAGGGCACCGAACATTTACCCACCGAGGAGAAGAATGAAAGGATTTCCTAAAAAAAAAACATGGTAATCAATTTTGTATGCATGTTGAAGAGAATCTCGATGGATCATGCATGTTGTAGATCCTGTGCCTGTGTTTATGGAAAATATGTTCAATGTTTTGGCCCAAATAAGTTAGTCCAATTTCCATGGATAGATATACAGTGCTCAATATTCTTCTTGTTTTTAATGGATTTACTATTAAAAAAAAATCCTTGGACTCCTGGTTGCTTCTTCTTATCTAATTTTAACACCTCTTCTCATTTGCATGGTTCAATAGTCTCGTATTTATTCGATATTATATTTTCTTAAGTAATTTTTTCTAAAAATGGAGCATTTAACAATTATATGACAATGCATTGTGTCGATCCATCATGATTTTATGGAAACAAAAATGAATTTCAGACAGTTTCAAGCCAACATTCTATTCTATTTGTAATGCAGATAGAACATAGCAAGACCAAATCACAATGTTGCAGCAAGATCATCATTCTTGTTTATAGACATGAAATTATCAAGCTTTAATGATAAAAACCCATCATGCAAGAAGTTTAATACTTAAGTTAATATGTTAAAGTCATGGAAGAATGTATCAAGAACACAATTACTCCCAATCTAATCTTCAACAAATAATTTGCTGAGAATTACTAGAAAAATATGGTTTTGCAACAATGGAGTTTTTTTGAAACCAATTCCAACTTACGAAAATTGCCCTCTGCCTTTCTATTTTCCCACTCTTTTATCACCTATAGTTTCTCTTTTTGGTTACTTAGTCGTTTTTTCTGAAAATGTCTTGCTTTGCGGGCTGGCAGATTCACACGTTCACATTTTCATCCATGCTTTTATATGGTGATTCTGACAGAGCTCTTCCCCTTTGTCTAAATTGCACTTTCCATTATTCCTTGACCTGCAAACAACACTTTGACTTCTACAATATGTAGATTTAATTTTTTACTCCCACATCATCCCCTCTTCTATGTTACACATTTTGCCCTGAAATGCTCCAATATATACAATTTGATAGTTGAGGCCTTACATCTCCTCAGGAACCCTTGTCACCCTATTTTAAATCTTGTGCGACCACTTTCCACACTTTACTATGTATTGACATCTCTTTCACGGATCATTGAGTTCGCGGGTTCAGGAAATTTTCAATTTCTAGTTGTTGTTTCCTATGCCCACTACCTTCATATTTATTTCCAAGTATATGCAATATGTATAAACATTTTCCAGAAACATACAGAAAAGATCTTTCCAGGAAATGGAATATCTATTGTAGATTTGAATATATTGGAATTTCTTTTCCCTCTTCTATACTTAACCTAATTCTCGTTTCTTGTTCCCCTCTTCTCTTTGTTTCTTGTTACTTATACATTTTTTCTAAAAATGTCTCAATGCACGCGTTGACCGACACATAGGTTCACATTTGCGCTTGTGATTTTATATCATGACTTCGACTGAACGCTAGAAATTCGATGCTTAGCCACTTTTCAGATCGCAGATTCCCGGGCAGGTGGGCTCTATATTGCACTTCCATTGTTCTATGACATGCAAACAACACACGGGCCTCCACGATATACAAATTTACTGGTGCACTCCCACATCATACCCTCTTCCGTGATACACAGTTTTCACAGACAATTTATGATACCAACAATTTGGCCTTCAGGTCCTCACATCTCCTAGGGAACTATTGTCACCCCATTTTGAATCCCCTACATCCACTTTCCATATTTCACCATTTATTGAAATCTCTTTCACACCTCCAATTCCATACTTACCTGATTTTTTCCCTTGTGGATTCTCGGACAGGCGAAGTGCACTTCCATTGTTCCTTGACCTACAAACAACCCCCTAGCTTCTGCGATATACAAATTGACTTCCAAATTCCTACATCATCCCCTGTTTTGTGTTACACAATATGCACTCAAAATTTTTGATGAATACAATTTGACCATCGGGGCCTCACGTCTACTCGAGAACCCTTGTAAGTCTATTTTGAATCCTTTCCGATCACTTTCCACAACCATTTATTGCAATCCATTTCACGGATCATTGGGTTGGCAGGTTCAGACAATTTCCAATTCCTAGTCATTATTTTCTGTACCCCCGACCTTCACACTTCTTTCCAAGTATATGAAATAAGTATATAACTTCTCCAAAAACATGCAGAAAATATCTTTCCAAGAAATGGGATATCTATTACATATGTGAATATATTAATCCTTTGTGTATGGCTTTGTGTATGTTTTCAATGTTTTGTTGTTAGGAGAAGATGCTCCCCTCATATATGACCAGGAAAATAGGTTTTTGGATAAGAAGGGGGCACTTGAACATATGGATAATTACACTCTGATAAGGATTTTTGGATTCATGGAAAAACCTTCTCTCCTTCCATGTCATACTACGCACATAATGTTTGTTACATAAATAGCAATTCAATACAACTACTAGTTGCATTTATTCCAAGAGAAGAGAAAAAAACAACTCATTCCTCTGCCTTGGAAAGTACAAGAATTCATTTTGAGGAACGTTAACAAAATTGATGAATTGATAGCCCATTTCAACAACTTGAACCTAATATATGTTGAAATCCTAATAGGGTTTGACACTAATAAAAAAAAATTAGAACATTTACAAACACTTGGCTTTGGAAATTATTTTTTCAAAAAACACTTGACCAAAAATAGAGACACTGATGACAATGCTCCTTATTCTGATGGCGTTGACCTATACACATTGAAAAACACCACTGAATTGTACAAGCAATAGGGAAAATGCGCTGGTGAGAAGAGTGTTCAATCGGCAGATATAACTCCCAAAAGTATGAAATCCCAGAGCATCGCTCCAATGGAACACCACACCAACAAAGAAACTTATAATTATTCAAATGGAGGAGGAGATAATGACCCTCCTCACCCGAAAATTGATATTTCTCACAAGCTTCCAGTGGACAAGAAGAGAAAAAAATTGGGGAACAGATGGAAGAGCCCGAAATTGATAGAGAGAACATGGAACTTGAACCTGATCTAGATAACATACTCTGCTACCTTGATCACCCTAGAGATGTGATCCATCATAGTCATCCAATGGACATATATGATACTAAAAATTTTAACGAAGATGAATTCTTCGTTTTCTAGAGCGTTTGTTTTTACAGCTAGACCAAAAAATTAATTATTGAAAAGAAATATGTAAACAATTATCGAAAATCTCGATCAGAGGTTAACCTTGCAAAATGTGGTCATCCAAAAATTTTCGACTTCACATAGCAACCGCCGACTCTCTTGATGATTCCATTAGAGGCATTGATGCCGAGAATTCCAGAATGAAGGACCGGGTCAAGGAATTGAAAGAAGCTTTGATTCCTATGGCATTGCTTGTCGGTCCTTTGGCAATAGCCATACCTGCCAAACCTACAGGCAATTTAAAAGGATCCTCCAACCTTCTCACATTGTGTAGAGGATAGGTGGAGAATAATATCAAGAAAATGATGGACCTGATTTTTGAGTCATGGGAAACATCACAAACCATGGCTTCCCTTGGAACAAGGGCAGATAATTTTCTTGAACATTTGCAGGTGGAATTAAAAATTGAAGAACATTTCTATTTAGACATGGTTCTTCCTTTTGGCACCATTGTCAACAACATGACAAAAATGAGAAGAATACAACAAGATATCCCATCCCAAAACCAGATCACTCAATTAAATGCATGTTGGAAATAAAAAGTGAAGAACGCGTATCTCATTGTCCAGTCATGTGAACAAGCCATATCAAAGAAAGAAAAATTATTCACAAAGATGACCAAAATAGAATTAGTTGGAAGCACCAACGAATTCCAATATGCCAACTTAATCGTCAACTCCTTGCCCTTAACTAAGGAAGCCTTCAATAAACAGGTTCATATTTTTAAGTTGTTGTGTTTGGAAAAGTTTTACAACATCCTTGAATATGGTAAAGATGAAATCGACAACTGGCTAGTCAACTATTCAGTACAGAATGAACAAATTGATCAGGATCTATGTAATCTTTCTATCGATCTAAGGGAATTATAAAAAGAAATTTTCAACATAAAAATCCGAAATAAGATCAACATCGCCCCCTTGAGAAGCTACATTGAAGAATGGCTCGAGAGGGAATTGATGCAGATCATCGATGAAAGGAGATAGGCAGTTTCCAAGATTCCAGTAACCGTCCATCAAAGCAATAAAAAGGCATCAACAAAAAAATAGAAAAAGGGGTGATATGTACCATCACTGTAAGTTTATATTGAACACATCATGCTTTCTTTATCAATCCAATTATTCCACATTTTTAAATAGAAATGTCTATCCAAAGACTGGTACCTTTCACTTTATTCTTTTGAGTTATTACACTCTATCGTCGCCCACTTCTTCTTTCCACAGTCCTATTTCTTGTACACATTTATCTTATGGTACAGAGGATCCCCAATCCCAGTCTATATGACAAACTCATTTAAATTTCCAAGAATATGTAACATAAAATATTATTTTTTGATATATTTAAAATAACATTGTTTTCTATCTCATTTTATATACATGTCCTCATAATTGTTTATCTTCCACTATGTTAAATGTCAATAAATTGTATTTATTTAATTTCAAAATAGTTTTTTATCTACTTTTATAATAATAATAATAATAATAATCTATTTTTAAGGTCACGGCCAAGCCACACCAAATTGGTGTATGAGACCCCCTTGTTTGTGGGACAAGGGACCCCTGTCCTCCCAATGATTTCACTAGTAAAGTCTATGGAGGTATACATACCCTACCCCCCTCTGGATTTGAACTTGTGACCTCTTAAGAGGAAACACATGTTCTTAACCATTAGGCCCACTTAGGATGTATGCCCTCATATATTTTTATCTTCCACTATGTTGAATGTCAAGAAATTGTGTGTATTTAATTTTAATATAACTTTTTTTTGTGTTGGCACATATAGAGACAAAATACACATAAATTTTGAACATAGAAAAATAGATTATATAGTTTCAATAAATAAATGGGACTCTAGGGGCCATGTTTCATTTACTACATGGATACCACCTATGCTTAATGCTACTTTCCACATCTTCATTGCAGTTTTCATCTGCCTCCATTACTTTTTCCCCATCCCTATGCATTTATTCCCAATTCAACTCGGCAAGCACTACGCTGTCATGCAACACTTGTTTGAGATAGTTATACTCTTTATGGCCATCATTTTCCATATTCATTCAGAGGGAAATAGGGTGAAATAGTAGTATGATATTTAACCAATTATATTGTGAGTTAATTGTGATAAAAATGAAATTAATTTGAAATAGTGGAGAAGGGGGTTGGAAAGATCATTTAAAAAGGTTATTTAATGAATTATTTTTTAAGAAGGTTATTTAATGAATTACTTTATGAAATTGACTTGCAACTATATAAAGTTTGAAGGAACATTTTTTAATATGGATGGAAGGGGAAATAAAACCTTCCCTTATAAGGAGTAGATACACCAGGTGGTTGAAAGCTAATGATAGTTTCTCATGACATGTTAGTGGTAAACAAAACATGGGAAAACAACATTTTTCTAACTTGGAAGGATCATTGAAGGTACTTTTACAATGAGTTTTAATATGGTGTAAACAGATCAAATGTAGGAATTTGAATTAGCTTTCCAAATATATAACTTTTGTTTATAGAATTTGTGAAAAACTATGTGAAATTAGAGTTTTCCTAATAGTAGTATGTTATTTTTCAAGAAAAATATAATGTATAATTTATAATAATTTGTTTTCCATGTAACTCACCTAGGTAATGCGAAATTTGAGTTTATATTATTTTCACATATGAAAGTCAATATATCCTTGAAATTACAACAACTTATGTTATTTTACGATATTAGGGTCTTAACATTATCAAACAAATTTATTTTTATTTTTTTAATATTGGAGATCTCGTTCTCTTCTAGTGTATAACTTATTTTAAAAATGGTTAAGATAATAAAATATTATAGTAGAGATAAAACAGGTATGTATGTTACGATTCTAATATATTTCAATAAAAAAATAGATTAAAATTAATAAAAATTCTAAATTTAAAAAGTATATATATATTTGGATATGCATAGTCAATTCTAGTCGACTCTATCTGCATCTATACTTTCATCATCAACATATTTATGTAGCCTATAGAAAAATAATTTTAAAAATAGAGATATTGAGGGGTATTCATAAAAATGGATGTTTAAATGTATTTTCATGCCAAACAACTATGCTTTTCATCATGAACCTAAATTTGAGGAAACCAACTTACCAAACACCTACACTAGAGATGTCATTACTACCCCCAAAAAATTGAAATGGAAGAAATGCACATGCACTCTTANGTTTAAATGTATTTTCATGCCAAACAACTATGCTTTTCATCATGAACCTAAATTTGAGGAAACCAACTTACCAAACACCTACACTAGAGATGTCATTACTACCCCCAAAAAATTGAAATGGAAGAAATGCACATGCACTCTTAGAATGTGCATGTGATCCTAAGACTGAACATGCATTCTTGGAACATGAGTGTGCTCATATTGCTAAGTTTCTATTTCTATCTATCATGCAGGTCAACAATTGTTTTGGTACTAAAGAAAGATGTTACATGGAGCATGCGTGTAGATTTCAAAGACTTGAACAAGATTACAGTAAAGAATCATTACTCTCTTCCTCAAATTCATGATTTTCCTGATCAATTGAAAGATGTTGTGTATTTCACTAAGTTAGACTTGAGAAGTGGTTATCATAAGATTGGGATTGTTAAAGGAGACACATGGAAGAGAACTTTCAAAACAAAGAAAGGTTTGTATGAATGGGTAGTTATGCCATTTGGGATTTGTAATGCTCCTCCAACATTTATGAGAGTTATGAATGATATTTTAAGGCCTTTTCTTGATGATTGTGTAATTTTCTACTTGGATGACATATTGATATTTAGAAAATCTCGTGAAGAGCATGTTAGGCATGTCAAACAAGTCTTATATGTCTTGAAGAAAGAAAAAATGTTCTTAAATATGTCTAAATGTGAGTTTGGAAAGGCCTGATTAGTTTATTTGGGATAGATTGTTGGAGGGGGGAAATTGAAGATAGATCCCTCAAATTTCAAAGTCATTTTAGATTGGGCCAAGCCCAAACAATGTAATAGAGGTTAGAATATTTTTGGGAGCAACCCAATATTGGAGAAAGTTTATTTATAACTTTTCCTCCATTGCAGATCCATTACATGTCGTGACAAG
>SNQJ01S0213713.1:0-15711 GCA_010110895.2 Picea sitchensis | reverse complement strand
GTCCTACTCTGGGACAAAGCACATGAGTCCCCATCTAAACACCACAAGTTTGATTCTTTGTGGTTGGGTCCTTACACAATCGATGAGGTTTTAGGGACCAATGCTTTTAGATTGAAAACCTTGGATGGTGAACCACTCGAGTTCCATGTGAATGGTCGCCACCTAAAGTTATTTTATTCCTGAGAAACCTCATCCTTTATACATATGTCATCACATTTTCTTCTTGTATACATTTCCTATTGCAGATTTCCTGTTTGTATAAATTTCCTATTACTGATTTTTTGTTTGTATATTTTTTTTGTTGCAGATTTTTGTTTGCATGCATTTTTTGTTGTCGTTTGATGTTTGTATGCATTTTCCTTTATTTCAATTTTGAGACGTTGATTTATTTTATTTAAAGTTTTGAAGCATAGACCCCTTTTTGTTCCTCCCTTCATTTTGGCTTGTTTCATTTCAATGCCATAGGATGCATGCTTCTTTTTCAATTTTGGTTTGTTTGGTTTTAATGAGAAAGTTAGTTTTCTTGTCTTCATATGGATTTTTGAAAAAGTGTCATCCTAGGTGTCCTTCTACCATGCTTGGTATCACCTTAAATAGGAGTAGACTTGGTTTTTATTAAGTTAGAGTTGGTGGGGAAAGTCTAAGGGGGTTAGCATAGCATTTCCTAGTGAAGATGAAACCTGATGGCATGCTGACTTACATAACTATGTGATTGCAACTGTTCTTTACCCAAAAAATTACGATGTGACATTTTCCAAGCAACATTCTTTTGCCTTCGAAGTACAATCACTTGAGAGTTTTGAGATATTTCAACACCTTCTCCAAAAAAAAATCTTATTTATTTACTCCCTTGACTGATTGGTTTGCTTGCTAGTTATTTCTCCAGTGGGTCACTGATTGAAAAACATCCCTGTTTGCTTGTTTCTGTGTGGAGAATCGATGGCATGCATGCGAATTTGTGTTGAGCCAAGGTTCACCTTAAGCTTCGATTCTCACAGTTAATACGGAATCCAGGTGAGGGACCCACGTCACTGGGGCCACATTGCTCAACAAAACCCAGGTCATTATTCCTTTTTTTCTATTCTTTGTGAATCTCGATAAATATTCTGTTGTATATCTTTATTGCACCACTTTCATTTTTCAATTTATCCCTAATGTGAAAAATGGTCCTCATACTATAGTGGAATTCACTCCCCCCCCCCTCACCCACCTCAGTTACTTTAAAAGTATAACTCTTTATTGAGTATTCCTGCTTGTCATGCAAGTGATCCCATTGTTCTACATGCCTTAGAAGGAATTTCCCCTCCGACACGAAGAATGTTAACCCAAAAATATGCTTTGGGATCAACATGATGTTTACCACTTTTATTCCCCCACAAGCTGGCCTGAGCGTTGCTCTTGGAAACTTCTTATGCTTCGGTCCTAGTCAAATATAGTGGTAGGGGTCATGGCCAACATGGCCCTTATCCTTGAAAAAGTATCAATGGGTTGCTTACAAATGTTTTTCTGAGCACCATAGTGACTTATCAGACACTAGAAAAGTATATGGCAACAATTTCAAGTCACTTGGTATGATGTCAAGTCAGTTGCAGGGTGTTAGATTCAGTTGGATCAATGCCTCTACTATCAGTTTGAGAGATAGTAGGCCAAAAAAATTTCATATTCATGATTTTTCATAGCCTACTATTACTTATTGGACAATTATATAATGGTCATTAATAACTTTATGTCCACCAACACCTTGATGGCATACAAGCAGTCTCATCCTGGTCTTGTCTGGCTTGCCTCAAGAACGTGCTCTTTTCCTCTAGGAGGAGGCCCTCCCAAGATTATTTTTGAGTTCTGAAACCCTCCCACATCAGAATTACCTATGTCAAGGTTGCTCAGTTGATATTTCGTAAGCCGAGGACACAGTTTGCAAAATAATCAACGTTGGCCCCATTCGCTTGTCATTACGTGGGTCCCATGAGGACATGGATTTCCACATAAAATAAAATAAAATTTGTTCATTATGTGGAAGATCCAATGATTTCATCATGTAGGGATCAAAATAACCTTTCCAACGGGTTATCATGAGCCTGGTTTCGACCCCCGATTGAGGAGAACAAACCTTCGCAAATTCGTGACTAGTTTCATTGACCGGATTTGTAGCAGTGGTTCAAGGTTACAAATTTGTTGTTGAAAGCATTTGATTCAGAAAATCAAGGATCCCATGCCACAGTAGACTCAAAGACCTTTCCAACAACACCTCATTTTCCTCAATCCAATATCGAATGACCCAGTTAGGGTTGTCCCGAGTCTTTGAACTGTTTTAGGCGAGACGATCTCATCAACTAACATAACGGAGTTTCAGGGCAGTTAAAATAGTGGTTAACGACCTCATCTCAGAAATCCATGGCCACCTCATCGGAGTACTCATGGACACCTTTTTGACGGTACTTCGTTATCCCCAATCAAATATAGTATGGAAATCTAGAACCTTTCGCATGATTGGGTATTCTTGTGGTCCCTATAGGCAACTCATGGTTTTTAGAGTACGAAGGTCTCTGGCCAAATTTGGGGGCCTAGATGGCATCATATTGGATTAGTGATGACACATTTTTAAAGGGCTCATTGAGACCTTTCCAACAACACGGCTTGCATCCATTTTTGACTCCATCTCATTCATCAACATTTTTAGTCTCAACCAATAAAGCCCTAGTCAAAGTCAAAGTCAACCTTGACTAACACACATTTCAAGAAAATGAAAAAAAAGAAAAATGAAAAACTTGAGGGAATGCTAATGCCACAGCCTCTCCCATGCAAATTGGGAAATTAGAAAATTATGAAAAATGGGAAAACACAAAACTCATGCGCCCTCCCTCTATGGTTAATTTCACATGTTTGTTGGAGGGTGAGGAGACTCGAGTTATGCAATTAGGTTTCCATGGCAGCACGAGAAAGCCATGCAGTTTCCAGCCCAGGCACATGTACCTCCCATTAGTTCCATTTCTATGGCTAGGAAATAGCTGGTTATTAAATTCATGGATGGATGGATTGTTTTCTCTATGTATGTGTGTGTGAAGACTCTCCTTTACTCCATGACTACTGGTACATAATTCATTGTTTCTGGTTTGGTTGGTGGTTCATATTTTAATTTCACTGGTTCAGATTTCAAGTACTTGTTATTTTTCTGTTTGTTGGTTCAATGTTTTACAGTGTTGATTACAGTGGTTCAGAAAACACTGAATTCAAGCAAATAAAAGGGGAAGGGGGTCAAACCCACAACCTCCCTTTTCCCCTTTTATAAAGTTTGTGACCCACTTTTTACATGAAAGTTAAAAATAGGGGCAGAGCCACCCATCAACCAGCGTCCGCGCATGCGGAAACACCACCACCACCTCTTCCTTTGTCGGCCTCCACTCCAAACCCCTGCTTGACTCGCCTCTGTCCACGACCGAGTCATGGTTTCCCATGCACACAGGCCACACCTCCTCCACGGGCTCGACCCCTCCTCTCTTCACCTTGGCCGAGCCAACAACCCGTCGATCCTCCTCACCTTCCTCCAACCCCGTCGCCATCATTCCACCTGCCCACCTCTCTTCCCATTGGTCCAAGCAGCTGCACACGTCCCACCTTGGCTCTCGGCCTCCACATCTCTGTGCATAGCCTGTGCCTCCCGTGGCCGTGAATGCCTAGCTCTCCTCTTCCAAGGGCTCGAACTCTTCTTCTGCAACCTCAAATAGCTAGGGAAAGGAGCGGGCGGGCCAATCTTTTGTAAAATTCGGTTATATGGGTGGCTAGGAGGCTTAAATCCAGGGGGGTGCCAATTTTTGTCATTTAAAAGGGTTTTGTTTGGGTCATATGGATGACCAGGGCTGGGGAATAATGTTTTAATAAGTTTTTTTTTATTATAGTTTGTATTTAAAATTTTAAATAATTTTATTTTATTTTCAATTTAATTATTTATCATATATTTTAGTTTTAATTTTGATTATATATGTTTTATATATTTTATATATTAATTACATATATATAATTTTAATTTTAATTTAAATATATAATAAATAATTAATTTAAATAAAATTTATTTTTTATTTATTTACTTTAGAACTATATATAAGAAAAAGTAATCCCCCCCCACAAAGTCACTGGGTGAACTAATTCCATAACTTCGTCATTTAGAGTCTGAATTTCTCCCATTAATAATCAAAACGACGGGGGAAAAGTGTAGAATGCAGCCATGGCATTCTCCTTCACAAATTCATCCTAGATTTTTAGTGGGACCTTCCAGAGTGATAGGGACTCCTTACTGGCTTGGAAACATGTGCCAAAAGGGAGGCCTAATTGAAGGCCTCCAGGGCCAAATCAAGACAATCAAGGGAAACCCATTTCAGCGACATGAATATAGGCCTGTAGCAGCCTATCAAATCTGGTTTTCAACCCATATTTGTGATTTAATTTCAATTTTTTCCTTGATCAACCATCCAACCAATCTTTTCCCCTGAACCTTTCTGGGGCCATATCTTGCTCATCCAGAGCCTGATTTGCGCCAAATGAAAGGAAGCGAAAAGGTGGTGAAAAAATATACAACATGGTGGATTCAAAAATCATATTTTCAGTTGTTCAGTATGAGGGAACAACCTTCCAGTTTTCAATCCCAGGGCGTCCCTTAACCCAATCAGGCCCGGATTGAAGGATACTTATNATTCCTGAACAATGGACATTTCCTAACATTCAATGACCGAATCCAGGGCCCCTTGCCCTCCAAAGAAACCCTGAAGTTTCCCCAAGTCACGAGCCTTCATCTCCATAAATCTGGCAGCCATGGATGGCCTTGGACACCATGAATGAAACCTTATTTACCACTGCAAAATAAGGCATCCATGAAAGTTCCATTGGGATGACAAAAATCCCAAGGAAAGTGATGAGGTGGCACACTAATTTTGTCATTTCCCCAAATAACTCTTTGTAAAAAGGTTTTGTCTTTAGTGATTTAACTTTTAGATTAAAATATTGTAAATAAAAGTATCAAATCAAATCCGATTTGATTTATTTTTGGATAAGGATGAAGACCTTTAGGGTTGGTACACTTGTCATTTTTCCAAAAGTGACAAGTGTCTTGTGGCCTAACCCTAGCCTTCACCTCTCCTTTATAAACAAGATGAAGGCATTGTACAAAGGAACTTGTTGAATAATGTACCAAAGCTCTGCATAAATTTCTCAAAAGAGACTTAGTGTTTATTTTGTACTTGTTCTTTTTTGTTGTTGGATGTGTTTACTAGTTTGTTAAGGGTTTAGGGTTAGTAGTAAATGTTTGTTATGTTAGCTATCTCTATGAGGGATTGGTTTGCTAGGTGTTTGTTGTTGCTTCCTTGGGTTTGACTTGCTGGTTTCCATTTCTTAAAAACTTTGTTTAAATTGCTTGAATGTGTTTTATATAGATTTTCATGGAAGGGCCTAAGTATTCAACTTTAGTTAGTGTTTAAGAGGTCTGGGGGTCCTTCAGGACAACCCTTAAAGCCTCTTATCTTAGCTGGTTATTGTTGTTTGTTTCTATCCCATTCATTCTTTCTTTTAGTTGTAATTTTATGTTACTTATATTGCTATCCTAAACATGGAAATTGATTAATTTGGTCAGTTTACCCTTCTAGGACAACCAATATTAGTTGGTTGTTACGTAGCTATAATTTTCATTTTCTGTTTTATTTAGTTAAGTTTTATCACTTGAAAAGCACTAAAATCTCATTGCTTTCCTATTAGGACATATCCGGTTGCTTGCTCTACTTCTCTTAAGCGACCGTGAACACACTGAAGACATGTTTGGGGCAAAGGGGGCCAACAAGACAACAAACAAAAACAACAAGACAAACCTGTAAAATCTACTCCCTACACTCATTTTTCACATTTATTTTGATTCCAATCAGTTACAAAAAACTTGCACTTGTTCCAATGTCATTACGCCATATGATTGTAATTAAATTTTGAGTTTTAATGTAATTTTCTGTTCATAAAACGAATCTTATTTTTATCTTTGTAAATCATCTTTCATTTATTTTTAGTTGATAAATTCAATTCCCCAAACAAGGAATTAGTTGGAGCTCTCATGCATATGGCGACTATGTGGCCTGCAAAGATCTTTGACCCATTCCTTTGGGTTGAATAATGTAGGTTTGTAGTATAAATTCTCTTTTCATAACTTTGAGGTTGTTGCCCCTAAAGGGGCCCTTTCAAAAAAACATGAAAAAAAAGCATGGGTCTGCCCCACTAAACCAAAACTTGAAAACCAAAGCAGGGGTTCGCCCCACAAAACAAGAAAAAAAAACAAAACACTATTATCTAGCTATATATATACATAATTATACATATATTTATATCTTATAGCTAGATCTCAATTTTGTTGATATATAGATTTCAATTCTGTTGACCAAGAGACACGCTTGCAAAAGAAAGACTTGATCTCGCCATGTGGATGGCTTGGTATTTCATTTTAAGCAATTTCAATTTATAGACTACTAAGAGTCAAAGCCAAGGAGTTTCATCAGGAGCCCCTCAGAATTTGATTCTTAAGTATAAATTGAGTGATCTTGATTGCTCTAATAAGCTACACGTGAAGAAGTTGATTAGCTTGAATTGGATTGGAATACTACTCTGCTTGGGTAAGCTTAGCCAAAACTCCCTCAGGGGGATCCTGAGCCTCTTCCTTTTCACATGTATCCTTCTTCCATCCAGGTGGCTTTAAGATCCCGAAAACATTAGTGATGAGAATGAGCTAATCACTCCTTCTCTGAACTGCATGGGGCACTCTTCGTTCTAGCCATGTGGTTTACCAAATCTCACTCATTTTATACTAAGAGGAACATTTGCAGGATAATAGGTGTTTTCTTGATCGGGAGGACCTTTAAAAATGAATGGTAGCCACTTCTTGTGATAAACAACCTAAAATTCACAATTAAATACATGCTTAAAGTCCCACCTTTTATCAGTCCACATCGTACCTTAGTGAACAATTAGTTTGCAGTTGTTCTATCACTCTTTTCATAGTTGTTGCAGTTTGTTAAAGGGTCATTGTTTAATTATCAGATCCAACTTTAAGCTTTGAAAAGTCCTAGGACCATTTTCCAGGAAATTTCGGGCAATATTGGGAATTTCAGGACTTGTTCCCACTGTTACACATGAAATTTGCACACCTAGGTACCTCGCCCTAAGTGTCGTAAGTGTCATATAAGTGTCTCATACACCTTGACACCATGGAATAACCTATGTCACAATCCCTAGTCAATGTGGGGAGGGATATATTACATGAAGTCTAAAATACCAAGTGCACATGAATTATTATTAATATTCATGAAAAAGAAATTAACTAAGTGGGAGAATCCACCTCACATTTGGTTTCCTATTTTTAAGGGAAGGTGGAGGATCTCATGGATGGTTGAAATATTTCCTCCTTAAAATCCTTGAGAGATATTTCCTCCCTAAAATCCTTAAGATATTTTTTCTCCCTAAATATCTTTTAGATCCCTTTTTAGTGGATATGATGAGTGATCCTCTCCATGGTGGTTAAGCCTCCAAATCCTTTATAATGAGGGATTTCCATGGACAAGATGGTGGATATTTGAGGTATCAAACATATGGTCTTGGGAGAAAGCTTTAGGATATCAAACCTATTATTTTTGGAGCTTTGTGCAAGGGATGGACGAGGAGGACTTGGGGAATCCACTGCAACTACATCTACAGTATATAAGTATTTCTTTAAGAGTTCTCATTAATATGTTGCTTGGTCTGTTTCTTTCTAACCTATGTCTCTTTACATATGTTTGTCTTATATATGGATTTGATTGGACTAATCTTATAGAGTAGAGTAGGAGTTCTTTGTATTGTTATCCATTGCATTGCAGGTGTCAAACAGTGCTAAGGAGCTCAGAGATCAAGCTAAAGTTTGAGCAACAAGGACAAACATCAGAATAAGGTGCATCGCATTTTCTTCCTTCTCCTTCTATTTCTGATTAGTTAGTAACATTCAAAGGAATGTTAGTGTCCATTTGCACTTTTTTGTCTTGGTATAGAGGTCTAGAATCCAAGAGGAGATTCACTTGTTCATAGGGGGATGTCTCCAGCCTTTGATTATCATTCTGGAGTTAAGACGCTAGATTTTCAAGATGGGGAAAAAGCACCAACCATCCATGGGTATCTCTACCTTTGGAAATTACGTTGAGAATTTACAAGCATAAGTTTAATTTTGTTTCAAGCTTGTGTAAAAATGAAACCAATACCGATCTTAGTCTTTGTTCTTTCTTGTGCTCATAAATACATGAGAATGTAACCGATTATACTTTTATCACTTTTTCATACTCATAAATGTTATACGAAAAAGGAACCCCCTGGAGTCTCCTTTAAGCTCTTTTCAAACTCTCTAAACATGAAAATATTGTCGAGTGATCTTGCTTCCTTTCACACTCGTTAAAAGGTTTGAAATGACGTATTTCGAGTGGTATTTTATCTCTTTTTTGGCCTCACGAGACTAAAATTACGAAAAAGGAAAACCCTGGAGTTGCCTTTAAGTTCTTTTCAGACTCTCTAAACAGAAACCACGAGCATAGTTTTCCTCTCTATAGCAAGCTCATTAAAAAATGAAATAGAGATCTGGGGATTGAACCCAGAGCTTTGAGCATAGTTTTCCTCTCTGTAGAAAGATTGTTCAAAAATGAAACAGAAGCTACAAGCATATTTTTCCTCTCTGTAGCAAACTCATTATAAAATGAAACAAAAATATGGGGATTGTACCCAGAGTCTTGAGCACAGTTTTGCTTCTCTGTGACAAGCTCGCTAAAAAATGAAACAAAGGTCCTGAACATAGTTCTTTTCATGTGTCAAGCTCGTTAAAAAATGAAACAGTCCTCTCCTGTTGAGTTGAGTCTTTCACTAAATCTTGTAGACGTTGAGTCGAGTCTTTCGCTAGATATCGTAGATGTTGAGTCAAGTCTTTTGTTAGATTTTGTAGCAAAACCTTCATTTCATCCACCTTTATCCTTTTTCTCCATCTAGTACATAAATTGGTGACAACCTCAAAGTCGACGAATGAAATAAAGCTTGGGGGGGCATGTCTCCAGCTTTTGATTATCATTATGGAATTAAGTCACTAGCTTTTCAAGTTGGGGGCAAATTACCAACCATCCATGGGTATCTCTGCCTTTGGAAACTACATTGGGAATTTACAAGCATAAGTTTAATTTTGTTTCAAGCTTGTGTAAAAATGAAACCAATACCGAGCTTATTCTTTATTCTTTCTCATGCTCGTAAATACATGAGAATGTAACTGAGTATACTTTTATCACTTTTTAGGACTTGTAAAGGTTATACGAAAAATGAACCCCCTGGATTCTCATTTAAGCTCTTTTAAGACTCTCTAAATATGAAAATATTGTCGAGTGATCCTGCTTCCTTTCACACTCGTTAAAAGGTTTGAAATGATGTCTTTCGAGTGGTAGTTTATCTCTTTTTCGACTTTGCGAGACTAAAATTATGAAAAAGGATAACCCTAGAGTCGCCTTTAAGTTCTTTTCAGACTCTCTAAACATGAAAAACCACCGAGTTTTCCTTCTCTGGACTCGCTAAACTACACATTGAAGGGCCCATATGGGAATGAATCGTTACTTCTTCCAGTTCGTTAAACAAAGGAAGAGGGAATTACCGAAGGTGAGTTATATCGAGCATGTGTTATCCTCCTCGAGCTCGTTGAATTAAAAATAGGTACTCATCTATCTAGGTGGGGGGAAAATTGAAGGAAGCGGGTCAAGTTTTTTAGAATCCTTTATGGCAACTTTTGTTTCCTTTGAACATGGCACCTGTTTGCATCTCGTCTTATAGTTGGGTAATCTGCTTGTCTCTGAGTCATAACAATTCTATGTATCACCATACTTTTTCATCCAGTCGAAGAGTTCTCTTATTGTCGTCACATTACATTTTTGGTACTCGTCAAGTCAGTGTTGCCAACTCAGTCATCGTTCCTCATCATGTTCAAATGAATTTTCACTTCAAACCATCCATCTATAGTATTGTCAGTTTCCATTTCCTATGTTAGTCCATACTCATTTTATTCACCATCTTACATCACTTTGTTATGTTAGTTTTGTGTCATTGATGGGGGATACATCAAGGCCCTCCTTCGACGAGTCTTTTCTTGTCGACTTCAACACATCATCTGGGAATTAGACTTAGAAACTAGTTAGTACCTTCGAACCTGCATGCCTCAATGATAGGCCTCCTTACTTTCGATAGTGGGTTTACATCATTGAATTCTAATCGGATGATTCCATGAATGTTCGACCTCAACTCATTTATTCACATTCACTGGAATGTACTAGGACACCTTGGGAGTCATTGACATCATTGGTGATTTCCCTCACACTTGTTAACAATTTACCTCAATGAATGATAATCAAGTGGTTTCTACCATGTTCAACATAGAAACATCTATTCGCGTGGGTAGATTCGTACAACATCGGGATTGGGACGAATACCCTGGGTTGAGCATTCACTTTGTTAAATTGCTTTTCCCAGGCTGCGAAGGCGATCATTTGAGCATGCTGATGTATACACTGTCACATAGATCCACATTGTATTGGTTAGTGGCTATGTTTTATCATCTTGTAGCTCCACTGTGTATTTTTTGTGGCTACGATCAGTTCATGTCATGGAGATATGGATCCACATTGTATCTTTGGTGGCCATATCCTTAGTCAATATTTTTCATGGATCTACAGTGTATTGGTTGGCGACCATGATTTGAGTCATCTCATATTCCGACCATATGTATGTCTGCCTCGGAAATGGAACTTTTTTTAATATTGTTTGATGGTTTTTTGTAGCTTCTTCCAGGTTCTCCAACTCCACACCCTTGCATTAAATATTTGTAAAGTGTTTCAACCATCATTCTCTCTTCTGACCTCACACTTTCGGGGGAATTCTGTTACAAATGAAATTTGCACACCTAGGTACCTCACCCTAAGTGTCGTAAGTGTCTCATACACCTTGACACCATGGAATAACCTATGTCACAATCCCTAGTCAATGTGGAGGAGGGATATATTACATGAAGTCCAAAATACCAAGTGCACATGAATTATTATTAATATTCAGGAATTTTGTTTTAATTAAGTGTGAGAATCCACCTCACATTTGGTTTCCTATTTTTTAGGGAAGGTGGAGGATCTCATGGATGGTTGAAATATTTCATCCTTAAAATTCTTGAGAGATATTTCCTCCCTAAAATCCTTAAGAGATTTTTTCTCCCTAGATATATTTCAAATCCCTTTTTAGTGGATCTGATGAGTGATCCTCTCCACGGTGGTTAAGCCTCCAAATCCTATATAATGAGGGCTTTCCATGGAGAAGAAGGTGGATATTTGAGGTATCAAACCTATGGTCTTGGGAGAAAGATTTAGGATATGAAACCTATGATTTTGGGAGCTTTGTGCAAGGGTTAGACGAGGAGGACTTGGGGAAGCTGTTGCAACTGCATCTACAGTCTGTAAGTATTTCTCTAAGAGTTCTCATTAATATATTGCTTGGCCTATTTCCTTCTAACATATGTATCTTTACATATGTTTGTCTTATATATGGATTTGATTGGAATAATATTATAGATTAGAGTAGGAGTTCTTTGTCTTGATGTCCATTGCATTGCAGGTGTCAAATAGTGCTAAGGAGCTCGGAGATCAAACTCAAGTTGGAGCAGCGTGGACAAACATCAGAATAAGGTGCATCGCACTTTCTTTCTTCTCTTTCTCTTTCTGAATAGTTAAGAAAATCTCAAAGGAATGTTAGTGTCTAGTGTTAGCATCTTTCTGTCTTGGTAATAGGGGTCTAGGATCCAAGAGAATATTCACCTGTCCACATGGGAATTTTCCTACAACACCCACACCTTACAAGTCCTGAACAACTTGTTGTTCATTACTTACAACCACCTAAAAGGACTTGTCTGTAGTTGTTTAAAGAGTTCTTGACTCTTGTTTTCCAATAATTTTGCATAAGACATCCACTAGGTCATTGTACGAAACCCCAGTTTACTCCATGAATCAATTCTGGACCTTTTTCCAAGGCCTTGAGGGAGTGAACAACTTCTTGTTCACTTTTATTAGTTTGGTGTCCTAAAAATAAACAAGCTTGTTTTTGTCAACTTATTTAAATTTTTCACGCCCAAGGCCATTTTTTCCATCCAAGAATCTGAGGGAGGACAATACCCAGGGTGGGTGGTCCTAAGAGAGACTTTTTCGTAAGTCTTTCACCTCTCCTTTTCCCCATTTTCACCGCCTCTGACACAGGACCATCTGAGGTGTGGTTAGTCTCAACCTCATGTTGAGCTATCAAAGAGGTTGTAACCAGCTTCACGGATGTATAAGTTGGATCCGTCCTAACAGACGAATTTTGCTTATAATAGGTGTTGGTGGCAGGGATAAGAAAGATGGCAGTGGGGAAAAGAAGGATGGAGGAGAGAATACAAACAAAGGAGGCAATGAAGGGTGGTGATGAATCCAAAGGTTATGGTGAAGAAAAGAAAACTTCAATCAATAAAAATGAAGCCCCTATTCTTAAATATGTCGTTAGAATGTTCATCTCCCAAGCTTTAGTGATGAAAACCCAAATGCTTGCTCTATAATGTAACCCTCTTAGAGAATTGCTATCTAAAATGTGTTGTGGGAGGGATTGAAAGGTTGTGAATTAAGGATATGAAGCTTTAATAAAACCCATTGAAATCAACTAACATGATAGGGAAAAATTCTTGTGCATGAATCTAGACTAGGGGGTATCATAACACTAATTACTTAGCAACTTGAATGGTGGTTGTTTTTCATTTTCCCCATATATTAAACTATAGTGTAGTGTAGTAGCCTAAAGAGAAGAGATGAGTTTTAGGGAGGATGTATAGTAGTCTAATTGTTTAACTACATTTTGGTTTCATGGGGTAGTAGTATATCACATTTTCATTAAAATGCATGTATTAACCCTTGACGTGATACATTCAATCCATTAAGGGGAAATGGATAATTGAAACCATGTCATAAATAAACCAATATATGTATATCACCCATTGCAATTTCTTGTTCTATATCTATACTCTTGGATTCACTTTAGGTTATATTTATGAAATCAAGTTTGAAGCATCAAACCTATTATTTTATATAGCACAATCATTTTGTAAGGGAGACCAAGTTCAATCTCCTCCATATTGTCTTCATCAATTTGTTTTTTGTAGATTATCTTACAATATTTTTATACTTGAGTGGACTAGGGGAGTAGAGGGGAAGTGAAGGAGGTGTATCGGGGGGAATTAAGTAGGGGAGCATAGGGGAGGGGGAGGAAGAGGAAGAGGAAGAGAAGAAGAATACAAATAATAAGAGAAAGATGGAAAATAAGAGAGGGAAGAGGGAGAAAAGAGGAAAAACAAGAAGAGAAAGGCGGGGAGGAAAAAGAGGAGTGGAGGAGAAGAGTAGGAGGGAAAATAAGAGGAGGTATATGATCCAAGATATTTTCATCGAGTGACTTATAAATAATTGCATTAAATGAGCATAAATTTAAATGCACAATTAAAGAAGGAAAAGCTCAATAATGAAGAGACATAAGCATCAAATCTGAACACAAAAACTTGATAACAGAGTTCGTCCCTGGTGGACTACGTCTCTGGGTCCTGCTCTCAAATGGGTAGGATTTTTCATTAACTCAACAAAGAATTTGGAAAAATACAGAAGTATACCTCATTCTGAAATCAAGCTGTAGAAATAATGCTCAGATCAGAAAACAAACAGCCCCATTGAATTCGTGGTGTCGAATTGCCCAAAAATGACTGTCTCCATGCGTCGATATGACTCTAACACTCCCAGGCCCAAGAAGAAATTCATCTCGGTTTTCCTGCCTCTGCAACCTGAAATAATTGCCACTATACTTGCCTCAAATTGCATGCCCACGTCGTACCACACGCACACCTCCCTCCCAAAGCTCTGGGCGGATGATATTTTTAAACATTTTTCATGGGCATTATTAGCAACACAGGATGTTGGCCTGTTGGTTTGGGTGTGAATGTTAAGGCGCAATAGAGGGAGGAGGTCTCAAGGTCAAACCCACGAGCCTCCCCCTTTTGGTTTGGTTTGTTGTAAATATATATAAATATAAACAATGTTGTTTTGCCAACTTTAGCAGTGGCTCTATCGAATACTCTAAATATTTATATGTGGCCAGATTTGGCATGGTCCGCCATATTTGGTGGACCCGCCAAACCATTTTTTTTTCCAAAATTCGGATACGGGCCATCATTGGGCATTTTCCCACTGCCACATGGAAGCCCTTGATTGGGCCACGTGGAAGCCTCCCATTCAACCACTGCATTGTCAGTGCCATGTCATCATATGGATGCCACTTCACTTCCAAATCACCATTCCATGTCATTGTATGGACCGTACTGATTGCCACATGGCAAAATCCTATTGGTCCAGGGATTGGTCCAGAAGTGCCAAATATGGGTGACATGTGGTAGCCTCTGGTGCTGCCATGTCATCATCCTGACATCATGTTGATTCCAGCATGACACATGTCACTTTCTTCTCCTACCACATGTGTTGTATGGATGTTGACTCATCCCCCTGATGACTGGGCTAAGTTGACCAAACTTTGACCATGAATGTATTTCTATCCGTAACTCCATTTGACGAGCCGTTTGTGTCGTTAGAAATCTTGTGATATGCTCTTCGCGATAATGTCATTTTCACTGAGTTTTGAGAACTTTGAATTTTTTTCCTTCCTCTCTCTATTGTGGCCATTCTGAACATCCTGAGTTTCCTCTGCGAGTTCTGAGTTGTTCTTAGCCTTTTTCTGGATCCTTTTTGGATCATGCCTTCCCATAGATATTTTTGGACCATCAAAATCTTTCATCAATCAACAGATAAGTGAGGGAAGAGTCCCCTCACTTTGTCCTTCTCAATCCACTTTTCCTTGCTTGGATGTGTGCCCTTTAAGCCTACTCGAAGATAATCAACATCACCCCTATGTGAAGTCCTCTTCCTTTTGTCCAGGATGACATCTTCCTTTAACTCATCCAAGTACTCTGGAGCAAACTCATCAACTGAAGGTATTGCAACTTCCTCATCCTGATCCATGATCACGGGAGGCTCAAAAAGTTTCAATTTTTCTATGTTCAAAAGTGAGTAAATCTGCATATAAGGTGGAATGTCTAGGCGAAAAGCATTGGTACCACTTTTCTCCAAGATAGTGAAGGGTCCATAACAAATGGGCTTGAGTTTTTTACCTTTACCCTTCAATCTCTCCTTGTTGATATGAATCCATACCCGGTCTCCAACCTGGAATTGATGATCAACCTTGTGCTTGTCATGTCGAGATTTATACTGTGATTGAATTTTCTCCAACTATTCCTTGATTTCCTTGTGCACTTGTTGGATCCTCTGGTTGAGATTGCGGGCTCTATCCTCTGTTCTTTCTTCATTCACATCAGTATCTCTCCCATACATCAAGTCCAAAGGAACATTAGGTAGGTACCCAAAACATGTCTCAAAATGTGAACTTTGAGTGGAGGAATGTAGGGCTCGGTTGTAAGCATGTTGTACATAGGGTATATGTTCATCCCATAACTTGGGATGCTTGTTGCAGTAGCCTCGAAGCAAAAGTACCACTTTTATGTTTACCACCTCTGTGTGTCCGTTGGTTTGTGGATGGAAAGCAGTG
>SNQJ01S0213712.1:0-16021 GCA_010110895.2 Picea sitchensis | reverse complement strand
TGAGATAGTCCAGTTCCTATCAACAGGAATGGAACCTCACGAATATACAATCATTCAAAATAAACAACTAGTAGTTCGTGCTACAGATTTTTCACTTATAGCTGGGAAGCTATACAATATGGGACTTGATGAGATTTTAAGGAGATGTGTTATGGAGGCAAAGAGACCACTGATTATGGAAGAGGCACATGAGGGCATCATAGGAGGACACTATGCAGGGAAAACAACAATGGAGAAGGTTCTCAGAGATGGCCTCTGGTGGCCCACTTTACACAAAGATGCTAAGGAATACTACAGAGCTTGGGATGTATGCCAAAGAGTTGGGAAACCTTCCAGAAGATATGAGATTCCTTTATCACCTCAACTAACTTTACAGGCATTTGAGAAATGGGCAATTGATTTCATGGGACCTATCAACCCACCAGGGAAGCGTACAGGAGAAAGATACATCATCACTGCAACATAGTATTTGACAAGATGGGAAGAAGCAAGAGAATTCAAGGACTATAGTGAAACTACAGCTGCGCGATTCATATTTGATGATATCATAACCAGGTTTGGATTTCCAAATATCTTGATGTGTGATCAAGGCACACATTTTATTAATAAGACTATTGAAGCCTTGACTTAGGAATTTGCAGTTCATCATCAGAAGAGCACTCCATACCATACACAGGTGAATGGTTAAGTTGAAGCCTTTAATAAGATCTTGGAGACATCGCTGACGAAGATTTGTAGTGTAAACATAGATGATTGGGATTTGAGAGTACCAGCAGTATTATGGGCCTATAGAACCACTTGCAAGAATATGACAATGCAGACTCCCTTTAAGTTGGTTTATGGTCTAGAAGCAATTGTACCTATGGAATACTTAATTCCTAGCTTAATAATTACAACATTTATAGATATGGATGACACAGGTGTTGTGCAAGACAAACTTTTACAGTTGGTAGAAATGGAAGAAGACAGGTTCATTGCAATATTTCACCACCAGGTACAAAAGGAACAAGAAAAGGCCTACCATGACAGGCATATCAAGAAGAAATTCTTTAAGCAAGGAGATTTGGTTTTGGTATATGATAACAAGTTCATAAAGCATCCAGGGAATTTCAAGACACGCTGGCTTGGGCCATATGAGGTTTCCTATGTTACAGAAGGAGGAGTTGGGCAATTGAATACTTTGAAGGGAGAATGGAAGGAAGGTTTGGTAAATGGGAGCCGGTTGAAATTGTACTATGACAACCAATTGCCTCACATCTCTCAGTAAAAACATACAAAGAAGGTTCTAGGTACCAGGTGCAGTTGAAACTAGGTACCAGACACAGAAAAGACAGTCTTCACAGGGAAGGGAGGGACAAAACAGAGAGAACAGGTTGCTCTGCGCAGTCAGAAGTCGAAGAGAAATAGAAGGGTCAGACTTGAAGTGCCTTGGGACGAGTCATAGGTGAGTGTTGGGGGCATGTTGGCCCTTGGTTATGGATTAAGGAAGAAAGCGAAGAAAAATGAAGGGAAAATATGAAGTACGAACTGTGTAGAAGAGACATTGACTGAGATTAGGTCGAAGTGGTCAAAGAAGAAGAAAATAAGGAGAGAAGTAAGGGGAAAGAAAGTCATTGAATGAGGAGATAGAGGATGACAGAGCAACAAGGAAGATGGATCGTGGACAACTCAGCAAGCAGAAGATGATGTCAACAAGTGCTTTGGAACACCTAATGGAAAAGAAGGAAAGACTAGTTGGTGAAGCCTGGGAAGTATGGGTCAAGTTGACCTAAGGTTTTAGACACTTATGGTTTTGGTATCTAGGGTTTTAGACACCTAGACGTTTGTCAATGTAATGYATAAATAAGGACCTAGATTAGAGAAGAGGGGTTYGTCGTTAGTGTGGATAATCATTGTTGTTGACACTATTGTGTATTGTGTGAGAGAGAAGTGTTGTGTGTGAGAGCATTTTGTATTGTAATATCTTCATCTAGGTGCGAAGATCAACCCTGTAGCTGGGTGCACAGGGAGGAGAGATATAGAAAGAGAGAGAGATCTGCAAGCTAAGAGCACATATAGAATTGTATGTTTTCACATAATATATCAAGAAACGAAGTTTTGTGGATGCAACCCTAGGGAGAGGGTGAACCATGTATAGCTCATTGTTCTAAGTGATTGATGTCGTGTTCTTTTGATTTTTGTTATACTAATATTGCATCATTGTGTTAGATCTGAGATATAGTTCGCGCAGTAGGTTTAAGAGAGATAAAGAGTAACTAGATTGTTACATGTTGTTGCCTTGGATCCACTTTACATTTCCTATGGTTGTAGACACGTGTGTCCTGCAACCCCCTATTGCTACTTCGGGTGAGACTACATATGCTTCGCAGGTGTTTCCGAAAGGGCCAATAGTTAGGGCTTGTTGGTGTGTTGTTAGAGTTGAACCCTGGGTCTGCCCCTGGGCCAACAACTAATAAACTAAAGGATGCGTTTAATATTTTGGATCAAACAAAACATAAAATATTTGAATAGAAATGAAGATGATTTACAACAAGATTTTGTTCAAGAAAATAATTTAAGGATTTTCTCAAAACATTGTTTTGCTAAATTATTGAGATTGTTATAACAATAAAATTTGAGGAATTCCAACAAATAGATAAAGCAATAGAATATTATAAATACAATCTCTTTCTATGGAGAAAGTGTTGGAAACTTTATAATCAAGCTTGTATACTTTATTAGTTTGAATATAAGTGTGATGATCTTTACAATTTGAAAATTCAGAACTGGAACATGTGCATTTATGTCAAGTTTGAGGAAATGATTAAAGACTTGATGGTTGGAAATATTAGTATAGTAATTGTATAAATTTATGCTCATGTCTTCAACTGTCGCATATTGTTGTGCATTGTGAAGAGTCCTCACTTTTTCACCTCTGTGAGGGAAATCTATGTACACGTGGTCTCCCCCACAACCCCAACATTGAATAGGTGGTTTCCTTGGTCTTTGCCCCATTGTATTACTCATTCTAGGCTCCTTGGAGGTTGGTTGTCCTTGAGAAGTATTTTTGAAAAATGGTGGCTTAGTACCCTTTTTCCTTTGTTCCACCTTGCTTTTCTTCTTGTCTTCCCAAGGGTTTTGGAAAGTCAACCTTCCCCTTTGTTGATCATAAATACATTTAGCTCACCTTATGGTTTCCTCCAATGTCTTTGGGTCATCATATTGTATCTTGACACTAATAAATGATGGCATCCCATTCAGGTACCTCTGAATTTTAACTTTCTCATCCTTGATGAATGCAACATATTTCAACAGTTCTAAGAATCTTTTTTAATACTCATCTATTGTCATATTCCCAAGCTTGAATTCAAATAATTCCTTCATTTTCTTGTCATAGTATCGCTTGGTTAAGTATTTATTTTGGAAAAAAAAATTAAACTCCCTCAAAATAACCTTATTCTCATCAATGTGTTTCACTTGCATGAATCGATCCCACCACATTGATTCCTTTCCATTTAGCTGATAGATGACAATTCTCCCTTCTTTCTACACACAGTAATTATGCAACTGTAAGTAGTTCTGCATGCCTAGAAGCCATATATTTGCATATTCATCCTTCTTGTGCTCACCATAAAAGGTAGGAGGATTGATATCATTCATTTCTCCATGTAGCTTGTTACTCCATTCCTTCTCTTATGCTTTATGACAGGAGAAGGAATTGAGCTACTACGCACTTTCCTAAATGAATGATTTGGTGAATGAGGGTGTCGCCTATCATCACTTATTATTTCTCTTATTTTCTCATCATGTGCTCCAAAAAGTATCCAGAGAAGGTTAAGAACAGCTTAGAACGCAAAGAAGCAACTTAGAACGCTCAGAATGGCTTCAACAGACAACAAAAGAGAAAACATTAGAGTTCATAAAACTCAGTTAAAATGGCATGATTGCAAAGAGAGCGTCACAATATTTCTAACGGTGTAAATGGCTCGTCAAACAAAGTTATGAATCAAAATTTATAAGAAGTCAAAGTTCAGTCAAACTTGGTCAAAAGTCAAAAAGTCAAAGTGAAACGTGGAACCACCGCAAGGGTGACACATGGTAAGTACGTAAATATGAGTTTTCATGTGATGACGAGGCAAGGATGGCAGACATGTGGGCAAGTTAGGTGATGACACATGTCAGTTTCATTGGAAAATCAAATTGTGACAAGTGGCAGTTTTGTGGAAAAATTATATGACTTCCCAAGAGTCGAACTCATGACCTCTCACTTGCCCAAAGGCCCTAAAAATCTGCACCAACCATTGCAACAATACCTATTCCTTGTTTATTATATGGTAAAAAGATTATTTAAAATTAATGTTTCATATGGGCGCCCGAGGAAATAGGCTAGGCCTTCGGCTCCCACATGACCATAATACATCGCCATTTATTGTGCCCACATAAACGTAATCCATCGCCATTCTAGGGGTTTTATCTGCCATTCTTTCCAACTATTCGCTACTATAAATAACCATTCCACCATTCTAGTGGTCGTCCGATCAATATAGCAGAGTGCACCAAAATTGTTGTAAACAGTTCGCCAATTTTAGCATAGCCACCAGATTTGTTATAACAATAAGATAAAATGGGGAGGTCCATGGGATTTGACCCCAGGATCTCCGCCTAACCATCGCCTAAACTTAGCCACCACAACCAATACACCAAACCTCCTCTTTATGGCATAACCACCTGGATTTTCGTATAAGAAGGGCCCTCCGGTTCAGAGTTCGGAACAAGAGCACGAGAGGTGATACCAAGCGCGCCCGTATGGATATGTATAGACTTGGGTGTGATTTTCAATATTTTGGCACACAGTTTGAGATTTTCATCCATTTATTGCAGGAGTTGTGGCATGCAAATCGAGGCAAGGTTGCCTCTTGGGCCAAAACATGTCCGACTCGGATCGAGGCATGGAGACATTCATTTTTAGGTAAAATGATGCCACGAATGCAGTGGTGGTTTTATTTTTCTGATCTGAGAAAAGAGTTTGTAGATTAACTCTAGAATGAGGTATACTTATGTATTTTGCCCAATTCTTTTGTGGAGTTAATAAAAAGACCTACCCATTTGAGAGCAGGACTCGGAGACGTAGTCTCCCATGGATGAACTCTTTTATCAAGTTATTTGTGTTCATATTGCATGATTATGTCTCTTTCCTTTAGATATTTTCCTTCTTTATGGTGTACTTTTGTTTTATGCTCATTCAATACAATTCTTTAATAAGTCACCTGATGAAAAGATCCTGGATCATGTTGGTATTAGAGAAATCATCTTTGACTTGAATTGTTGAGTATGAATGATTACTAGGGCCAAACATAAGCAGGGTGAAGGAACTCTTAAGACGTTCAATCCCGAAGTTGGTCTTGCATCTCAAAGGAAGAACATGGTAGAAGAGGACAAGCGTGATGAACATGAGAAAAACTGTCACATGGTCTTTTATCGCATGTCGGAAATGGTCTAACAAATGTATGGAGATTACGATAAGAGGATGAAGAAGAAAGGGAATAAAAATGAAGCACATGCAGATGATGATGCTTCGGTAAACCAAGGGTCTGGAGGAGATCCTCCTGAGCCTCCATCTTCGCCTTCAAGTTCTAGTTCTTCTTCCTCTGAGCATTCTCATCACTCTCAACATTCTAACGATAAATCATCTTTTAAGAAACCATTATTAAATCTTGATGTCAAGTTTTCTTTACCTATGTTTAATGGAGATGTTAATCCTGAGAAGTTATACAATTGGATCCGACATGTTGAAGTATATTTCTGTGTTCAGGATATTGACGAAGAGGAAGTTAAAGTGAAACTGGCTTCTCTTCGGTTGGAAGGCATCTCTCTCGTATGGTGGGAGAGAAATCTACAGGACAGAAGTAAGTGTGGTAATATTCTTTCCTTGTGGTCAGAATTTAAAACAAAGATAAGGAAGCAGTTCTATCCATTAGGTTATTTACATAAATCAATGATGGAATGGAAAACTTTAAGGAAGGGTAAAGGTCATACTGTACAAAGTTTCACAGAAGAATTTAGGAAGAAATATCTAGCATTGAATATTCCTTTGGATTCTTATGAAACTTTAATGAAGTATATTGGCACTCTTCACGGTTATATTCTTCACACTTTTCTCTTGTTTAACCCCACTAGTCTTGACGAAGTTTGTGTGCAAGCCACTCACCTTGAGAACAGGGGGAAACATGTTCAAGATGATCCCACGAAGAAACCTTCCAATTTCCCACACAAGACGTTCAATAAGTTCAAAAGGAATAACAAGAAGACCGCTACAGTAACGAGAGAAGGAGGAAAACCATATTGACTTCATTGCAAGAAGAGCGGTCACAATGAAGAACATTGTTGGAAACTCCATCCAAAAAAGAAATAGAAACAACTTGGTGGAAAGGGGAAGACAAAGACTGTTGCTACAGTGCAAAAAGATCTTGGTTTTGAATCAGGAGATGAAGGAAAGATCACAATGTCTAGAGTCCAAGGTAAAGATTCTCTTCATGCTAGTTCAAGTTCTAGTAATGAATCTCAAAATGATGAATGAAAGAGGAATGAGTTATTTCATATACGAGTTGTATCTAAACATACTAAGATAGATACATTATTTGATCCAGGTTCCCAAGTAAACTTAATATCTGAAGCACTTGTCAAGAATATGGGTCTTGTAACGAAACCACATCCAAATCCTTACCCTCTTGGTTGGGTATGTGATAAAGAAAAAACTTAATGTCACCAAACAATGTAGGGTCTGATTTGCTATTTCTTCGAAGTTGATTGATGAAGTGGATTTGGATGTTGTACCACTTGATATATGTGGCATAGTGTTGGGAATTCCTTATCTTTATGATAAAAAAGAAGTCTTCTCTCCTCATTAGAACAAATACCACCTTACTAAAAGGGGAGTGGAATGTATTGTTAGAGCTCACAGCATGAGGGTAAATACAACACTTGTTAGTGCAGGGAAAATGAAAAGACTCATAAACACTAATAAGAGATATGTACTCATGGTCATCAAAGGGAAATATGTCAGGACATCCGAAGCTTTCCAAGGGTGTGATATGTCTCATTAAAAGGAATTAATTGATATCATTTCTAAGTATGATGATATTTTTCAGGAACCAGATGGATTACCTCCTAAGAGGGAATTCCAACATGAGATACATCTTCAGTAGGATTCTCCTCTTCCTAATGTGGGCATGTACAAGATGTTAGTTGTGGATATGATAGAGATCAAAAAGAAGGTACAAGTATTATTGGATCAAGGGGTCATCAGGCCCAGTTCATATCCTTGTGGTTCTTCGATTGTTATGGTTCCAAAGAAAGATGGCACATGGCGAATGTGTGTCGATTATCGGGATTTAAATAAAATCACGGTGAAAAATCGATACCCTGTTCCTCTCATAGATGATTTACTTGATCAATTGAAGAATGTTGTTTATTTTACTAAGTTGGATTTGTTAGAATATAATGGATGTGCTCATTTTTCCATTGACAATATCACTATTGTCACCCAACCATAGGCTGAAGCCACCCTCCGAGCACCTTAACCTTGACAGATAATCACTCTGGAAGAAAACCCTAGGCTAGATATCCAAACAAAGGGTAGCACACCTTTCCCCAAGGATAGCGCACCAACAAGGGATGATTAGATAGTCCAAACCCTAACCAAGAGATAGTCAAATCCAAAACGTGATATTCTAGCTGCAACAACTGTAATGACATATCTCCTCCAAACTTGTGCACAAAACTAGGCACTGCAGTGCACAAAAGTGTTTCTTTGCAATTCTGAGAATGCCCTGCCAGAATGAAGACTGGCATCCTGTATTTATACTGATTTTGTCTAATTGCCTGGGCCGACTTCTCATTCTAGGTATGTATTTACTCACTATATATTATTTCTTCTGGCCAACTTCTTCTCTTGTAGGGTAATAACCTAATATAAATTATCCTCTTGAGCCGACTTGACTTCTAGGGTTATTATCCAACTCATTAGGGTTTCTTCTTGCTTCCCAAAGTATTCTATTCTCGTCAGGTTTACATGTGGAGGTAAATACCTCCCGCAGCTACCATAATATCAACACTCCCTCCTAGCTAGGGAGGTATTGTAGGTAATGGTCTTGAGCACARACATACCATTCACCTGGTAGCATCATCATAGTTGTATAGACTATCTCATGAATAGATCATGAGCACCATCATCACTATCAGTGTCATCAACTACATCATCTCTTGAAACCATACACCATCTGAGTAATTAGACATGATGTTGGATAAGCCACTTACTCCACAAAGTGACACAAGAGCCATTCTTCTAATCTGAACATATGTCCTATAAGAATAATTGTTCTGAACCCTTTTTTCGTCTAGGAAATCTCTGTCCATTGATCATCCATCTAGTTGATAATCATTTCCAACACTATTGATAGTCTTCAAGGAAATCATAACAATATCATTCAATAGAGCACAACCGTTTCTATCCATAGTAGTACACAACTACAATCCAGATGTACACTACCACACCAAGTAGCACACAGGTACTTGATCAATGACGAATAGTCCCAAACAGTGGAACATATCCACCACAATAGTATACCTCTAATGTCTAGAGACATACACTCTTCATAACAATCATCTGATATCAACCTGCACAAAAACAATGTTATGATATAAACTGAATCATCTAGGCCATTCTTCCACTCACATCTGTGAGATCTTGGAAAAGCATTTGCCCTCAAAAGGTAAAACATCAATGATGAGCTATCTCGACTATTCTTCTCAAGAAAGGAAGAATAATTGTCCTGATTTATGAACCTAGACCATTCCCCACCCTGGGCCATTCCTTTGACACCAAGGTGTAACCTGGAGAGAATGAGTCTGCCCTAAGGAATGTCTTCCCCTGATTGCCAAACCTAGACCATTCCCCACCTTGGGCCATTCCTCCTGCACTAAACAAAGTGCAACTTGGAGAGAATGAATCCTCCCTAAGGAATGATTGTACGGACCATTTCCTAAGGAAATGATTGTCTTTCACCAACCTCCAAAACGAACCATTCCCCATGTTAACTACAATGGGAAATCACTGTCTGGCGAGGCGGGCCAGTCTTCTTGAGTAACCCTCAAGAAGAGAGATTGCCCTAGACCATTCCCCATTTTAACCACAATGAGAAATCATTGTCTATGGTACATTAGGAATCCATCGAATCATTTTCATTACGAAAATGACTGTTCGATTTGGACCATTTTCCGAGCTGGAAAAATGCCTATCCGTCAGAAATCTCAAGCCACTTTCCGAATCTGGAAAAGAACTGCTCATCCTAGACCATTTTTCGAATTGAAAAATGATTGTCCATCAATCAATAACACATCAGTACTCCCTCCTAACCTAGGAGTCATATCTTCCTTTTTCAATAAAGAAGTCGTCTCCACAAGCTCCAACTTGAGTATGCAAACTCTTTCATCTTGGACAGAAGATTTACAAAAATGTATGCTTATCTGCTCATCTAAGGAGATATATATTGGAGAACCACTTTCTCCTTTATGGACTTCATCACAGAGAATGTAATGCTTGTTCTCAAATGTACTTCGGTATGGAACACCGGTTTTCTCTAAAGGCTTCATATAGCTCTGATCAATAAAGTACATCATTGTTGGATTCCTCTTTGGTTCCTGCTAGCTCACAACATAGTGGAAAGGGTCAAACTGGAACATATCCATGTGGCACTTCTTCTGTCACCATGAGATCTTTGTCATGGATTAGCAATCCATCATCCTGATCTTCTGAGTAATCATTCTGGTACGATATCTTTGTTATAGAAATTCTTCACCATGCTTATGTTGTGCATTGGAGGTTCTCTGCCAAGTTGTCTTCTTCTATCTACATACAAGGGTCTCTTTCTGGTATGCCTCAAAGCCTTGAGGTTTCTCTTCATACGCTCTTTGTTCAATTTCTTTGGAGAATAGTCTTTACATTCATTTGATGTAGAACTTCAACCCATGGATATTGCAGATGATATAATGAATCATGTAGAGGTATGTCTGGTTTATTGGAACGAGTAATCATCATAGTCTTCTCCCTCCATCTGGGAGAACCTCTAGTACTAGATATCGTAATGCTTTCATTCATAAGTCTTCCATACACTGTTCTTCATCACAACTTTCAGTTCCTCTGCTTCATTTATTTTAGTGAGTTCATATCAGGCTGGCAATCTTGTGATTCTTGATACAATGACTAGTTGTTCTAGCTTTTCTTTCTTTCTTGGAATCTTCATGTTCTTTCTCAAGTTTCTCTTTAGATCTTGGGTCTATGAAGTTTCTTATAGATTCCATGTCATAGATATTCCACTTCTTTATTTCATCATAGGATCACAGATGTGGATGGACAACTAGGGATACTTTAAGGCTACTCTTCAAAGAAGATTTCTTCTAAGGTCAAACTGAACACGTACTGCCTTTCATGTCTGCGACAATGGATATATACTTCATCATCTTCAATGGATCATAGGATTAGCTTCCTCCTAATCCTTGCTTCATGTATGAGTGCATGTTTTTCTTTTGGAAATATATAATCGGATCCCTCCATAATCCACGCTTCTGTCTGCATCCTTATTGCCTTCTACAAGGTGTCATAAGTCTTTCTCCAATTTCTTCTTGATTGCTGACTTCTTCCTGTCTTTTACTTCTTCTCTTTTACTTCAAGATTGATTCTGATTTCAGCTTGTCTTGCAGATGTTACTTATGAATTGTTTTATGTACTTCATCCTTTCATTTGTATTGTCTGAATTGTAGTCATAATGATAGTGATCGTTTTTGTTTCTTCCATAGGCATAGTTTTTCCTTGAACACATTATATTCTAAGAAGTAGATATGCAAGATATGTACAGAAAACATGGTATGTACAAGAACTATGAAGAGTATTGTTACCATGTCTTAGAAGAAGAAGTTTGGTTTATCCTTATTGGTCTTCTTTGTAGGTTCCTTTTCTTCTGCAAATGATGCTTCATGCATCCCCTTCCTTTTATTTAGCTTGGGACAATGATTCTTGTAGTGACCATACTTTCAACAGTTGAAGCATTGTATTTTTGACATGTATTTCTCTTGATATGTCTTCTTCCTTGAACCAAACTTCCTTTTGTTCCTAAAATTATTGAATATTGTTGTAAAGGCTTGATCATCGTACTTATTTTGGGGTTTCTCTATTGCACTGATCCTTGATTCTTCTTGATCACATAGCACACCAACAAGAGTTGATAAGATAGTCCAAATCCTAACCAAGAGATAGTCAAAGCCAAAACGTGATTCACTAGCTGCAGCAGCTGCAATGACAACTCTCCTCCAAACCTGCGCACAAAATTGGGCACTATAGTGCACACAAGTGTTTCTCTGCAATTCTGAGAATGCCTTGCTAGAATGAAGATTGGCCTCCTATATTTATACTATTTTTGGATAACTGCTTGGGCCGACTTCTCATTCTAGGTATGTATTTACTCACTATATATTATTTCTTCTGGCCGACTTCTTCTCTTGTAGGCTAATAACCTAATATAAATTATCCTCTTGAGCTGACTTGACTTCTAGGGTTATTAGCCAACTCATTAGGGTTTCTTCTTTCTTCTCGGAGTATTCTATTCTCGTCAGGTTTACACGTGGAGGTAAATAGCTCCCACAACTACCATAATATCAACATGATTTGTGTAGTGGATATCATCAAATTAGGGTCGCAGAATAGGATGCATGGAAGGCTGCCTTTAAAACCAAACAATGATTGTTTGAGTGGTTAGTTATGTCATTTGGGCTTTGCAATGCTCTGACAAATTTCATGCATGTCATGAATGATGTATTCATGCCTTTCTTGGATGACTTTGTGATTGTATATTTGGACGACATTCTTGTTTTTAGTGGGACTTGGGATGAACATGTAAGGCATGTAAAACAAGTATTGAATACTTTGCAGAGGGAAAAGTTGTATGTGAAAATGTCTAAATGTGAATTTGGCAAGACTGCACTTGTATACTTAGGTCATATCATGGGAGGAGGAAAATTTGAGATTGATCCTTCCAAAATTGATGTAATTGTCAATTGGCCTAAGCCAAAATGTGTGACCTAGATCCGAATCTTCTTGGGTGCAATCCAATATTGGAGGAGATTCATTCCAAACTTCTCCTTTATAGAATCTCCTTTGCACGCCTTAACCAGTGCGAACAACCCTTTTCAGTGGGAAGGAAAGCAACAAAAATCTTTCTACATTTTGAAGGAGAATATCAGTACCGCACCAATATTAGCACTGTCAAATATTCAACTGTCATTCGAAATCGAGACAGATGCCAACAGATACTCCATGGGTTCAATATTGATGCAATATCGTAAGCCTATCTGTTACCACTCTAAGACTTTTAACCAAGATGTTGTTAACTATCCTACATATGATAAAGTGTTGTATTTATTAGTTCAAAGCGTAAGGAAATGGGAGCATTACTTGTTAGGGAAGGGAACCATCATACATACAGATCACCAACCCTTACAGTATCTCCAAGAACATACCAAACTGCATCAATCTCGACACTACAGATGGATGGGTTTTCTACAACATTTTCATTTGGTAATCAAGTACAAGAAGGGTACAAGTAACAAGGTAGCCAATATGCTTTCTAGACCTCCTATTGTTGCTTCTATTATTTTGAAGAATACTTCTTTATCTCATTATATCTATGTAGAACAATATGCCATCGATGAATATTTTAAAGAGGTATATTAGAATCTAACTCATGGTGCACAGGTAGAGAACTATTGCCTGCAGGGAAAATTATTCTATCATCTTGGGAAGCTATGTATTCCTACAAGTGAACGAGTCCATGTAGTACGAGAAGATCATACTTCTCTTGTGTCTGGGCATTTTGGGGTAGTAAAAACTATGGCTCCTTTACATAGGTTTTGTTATTGGCCTCAAATGAAAGCAATTGTAGCTAAATATGTAAAGGGGTGTGTGATGTGTTCTACTTGTAAGCCCACTAATAGAAAATTCGGGCTATACTCACCACTTCTTGTTCCATCCCATCCATGGGAAAGCATTTCCATGGATTTTGTAGGGGGTTTACCCATGACCAAAGGTGGTCATAATTATTTGTATGTTGTATTGGATAGGTTCAACAAGATGTGTATCTTAATGCCATGTAAAAACAAGATCACTACTGAGAAGACTACTAATCTATTTTTTTAGTATGTTTGGGTTCACTTTGGATTACCCACATCCATTGTCTCAAATCAAGATACTTGATTCCTTGGGGATTTTTGGACTAGATTGTGGAGAATGATGGACACCAAATTGAAGAGGAGCATTGATTTTCATCGACAGACTAACAGACAGACAAAGGTGGTAAACAAAACACTAGTACTTTTGCTTCTAGGTTACTGCAACAAGCATCCTAAGTTATTGGATGAACAAATACCCTATGCACAACATGCTTATAACCAATCTTTACATTCATCCACTCAGAGTTGACCTTTTGAGACATGTTTTGGGTACCTACCAAAGGCTCCTTTGGACTTGATGTATGGGAGAGATGTCGATGTGAATGAAGAACAAAAATAGGACAAAGCTTGGAAGTTCATCCATAGGATTCATCAGATACACTAGGCAGTCAGGGAATAGTTGGAGAAGAGTCAAGAACAATATAAAGATCGGAATGAAAAGCACAGGGTCGATCATCAGTTCCAGTTTGGAGACCGGGTATGGCTTCACATCAACAAGGAACGATTGAAAGGTGAAGGCAAGAAAATCAAGCCCATCTGATATGGACCCTTCACTATTTTGGAGAAAAGTGGCACTAAAGCTTTTTGTTTAGATCTTCCACCTTATATGCAGATATACTCAGTTGTGAACATAGAGAACTTGAAACTTTTTTAGCCTCCCATGATCATGGATCAGGATGAGGAAGTTTCAATTCCTTCAGTTGATGAGTTTTCACCTGATTACTTGGATGAGTTATAGGAAGATATCATCCTGGATAGGAGGATGGGGACTTCACGTAGGGGTGATTTTGATTATCTTCGCGTAGTCTTAAAGGGCACACATCCAAGCAAGGAAAAGTGGATTGCGAAGGATAAGGTGAGGGAACTCTTCCCTCACTTACCAATTGATTAATGAAAGCTTTTGGTGGTCCCAAAAGCTCTCAGTAGTAAGGTGTGATCCAAAAAGGATCCAGAGAAGGTTAAGAACAACTCAAAATGCACATAAGCAACTTAGAACGCTCATAATGGCTTCAATAGACAGTAAAAGGGAAAATATTCAAAGTTCCCAAAACTCAGTTAAAATGGCATGATCGCAAAGAGTGTGTTGCAATCTTTCTAACGATGCAAATGACTCATCAAACGGAGTTACAGATCAAATGTTATAAGCGGTCAAAGTTCAATCAAACTTGGTCATAAGTCAAAAAGTCAAAGTGACACGTGGCACCATTGTAAAGGTGACATGTGGCATGTCCATACAAATGAGTTGGCATGGGATGATGTGGAAAGGATGGTAGACACATGGAAAAGTTAGGTGATGACACATGTCAATTTCATGGGCAAATCAGATTGTGACAAGTGGCAGTTTTGTGGACAAATTATATGGTGACACGTGGCCCAGTCATGGGATTCCATGTGGCACCCCTCCAATGGTTGGTATTTAAAATTTATATGACTCCCCAAGAGTCAAACTCATGATCTCTCACTAGCCCAAAGGCCCCACGAATCCATACCAACCATTACACCATTACACCAATACCTATTCCTTGTTTATTATATGGTAAAAACATTATTTAAAATTAATGTTTCATATGAGTGCCAAAGGAAAGGGGCTAGGCCTTCGGACCAACCCCTGGTTATATATATTTCTCCCACACTACCATAATCCACCTCCAGTCTAGAGGATTAATCCGCCATTCTAGCCAACCATCCGCCGCTATAAATAGAAATTCCACCATTCTAGTGGTCGCTCTCTAAATATAGCAGAGCGTGCCAAAACTGTTGTAAATTGTCTTCCAATTTTAGCATATCTGGAATATTTGTTATAACCATAAGCTAAAATGGGGAGGCCCATGGGATTCAATCCCAAGACCTCCACCTAACCACCTCCTAAACTTCGCCACCAAAACCAATATGCCAAACCTTCTCTTTATGGCATAACCACCCGGATTTTGGTATAAGAAGGGCCCTTCGGTTCAAAGTTTGGAACAAGAGAACAAGATGTGAGACCAAGCGCGCCTATACGGATCTGTACGGACTTGGGCACGATTTTCAATATTTTGGCATGCAGTTCAAGATTTTCAGTCATTTATTACAGGAGCAGTGGCACGCAAACTGAGGCAAGGGTGCCTCTTGGGCCAAAATGTGTCTGACTCAGATTGAGGTGCGGAGACAATCATTTTTAGGTAAAACGATGCCACGAACACAGTGGTGGTGTATTTTTTTTTATCTGAGAAAATATTTCATATCTTAACTCTAGAATGAGATATACTTATGTATTTTTCCCAATTCTTTTGTGGAGTTAATAAAAATACCTACCCATTTGAGAGCAGGACCCAGAGACATAGTTCACCAGGGACGAACTCTATTATCAAGTTATTTTTGTTCATATTGCATGACTATGTCTCTTTCCTTTTGATCTTTTCCTTCTTTATGGTGTACTTTTGTTTTATGCTCATTTAATACAATTCTTTAATAAGTCACCTAATGAAAAGATCCTAGATCATAATGAGACTTGCCACTTCTTGAATTGCTTGAATTTGTCTCCTTATCCATTTTATTTTCTATTATTTCCAAGCTTTGCATCAACTTGATATTGAAGTCACCTTGCTGCTCTTTGGCTTTCATAAGCCTTTCATTATCAACTTTATAGATTTGGACATCTTTTTGCAGTCCCTTTATGGTTTCTACCAAGTTTATGCACTCATCCTTTCCTTATTTATTCTCATTGGATTTTGTACTATCAATACCCATACCGATATACAAAACCCCAAATTCATCATCACGA